>NDXB01018454.1:122324-148743 GCA_002631895.1 Agapornis roseicollis
TCCCTTCCCTTTTTTTTTTTTTTAAAGGTACTCCCTCTTCCATGACAATTTAGCTTCTTCTCGTGTCTCGCAATCCATTAAAAACTTTTTTGGGAGTCCAAATATGTCAAGAGAACCACTCTACTCACAAGTTTATTGGTGCCTTCAAAGAACTGGAATGCATCTAGGAGGTGTGACAGCCCTCTATAAAAACTGATTGTTACTTCTCTGGTATGAGATATTCATAGGTTTATCTACTATTAAAGTTCCAACAAATCTGCCTGACATGGAAACCTAACTAATGGTCTATAGTATCATGTATTTCCTTGCTCCTGGGACCTGTTCAGTAAGTTTTGTCATCTGTGCTGCCTTCCAGTTTTCTGGGCTGGGAGCTGTTCAAAGCCATTGGAGTGATAAATCACATGCTTAGAATTTTGCTTAGTTCATCTAGGACCGCTGTTGAACGGCATCTGGTCTTAGAGACTTGCTACTGTTTTATTGACCTACTCTAATCCCTTGCCACTGGCACTTCAGTTGAAGATTTTGAACTTGCTTCACACATAAAACCTCTCTGAGCTTTTCTTTATAAACACCAACTCAGATAATCTATCTAGCTTTTCTGATACAGCCTTGAACTCTCCTTTAACACTTCTGTGATATATTAGTCACATGAACTCTGACAAAACTCCTGCTGCTTCTGTGTTTGCAAGAGTTTTGTGATTAATTAGGATGCTTGTAGCAAGTTGTTTTTCATAATGTTTTCTGTTTTATTTTGGTTTTGCATTTAACGTATAAATTTTGTACCCTTTCTATTTTCTTCACTTAGATTTCTGAATAATACCTATCTATTTGTTTCTCCTTTAGTCTGACACTTAGAAATGCTAGGTTATTTTAGTCCAGTTTGTAACTTTCAAAGAGGTGGTACACGTTTATCCTGTAACCCAAGTGAAATGTTTTTAGATAGTCTTCTAGCAGAGTTCAGATGCTTTATTTTTTAGCAACTTATCTTGTTTTCTTTTTACTAACCTTTCCCACTTTTATGTAGTTTCTTAAGTGATGCTGGAGTAGATATCCCCTCCTCCCTCCCTTGCCCTTCTTTCCTTCCCCCTTTATTCCTACAAGGATCCTGAGTTTGGTTATGTTATCATCATTAGCAATCATGAAAGGTCCCTTGCAATAAATTTTTAACTGAATCTCATAGATTCTTTGTCATAGGTCAAGAAATGTTTCTCCTTCTCTCAGGTTGCTTCATGAGTGTCCTGGGTTTAGCAGTAGCAGTCATTTTTTCTCTTTCATAGTAGCTGATGCAGCGCTACTGCTAAACCCAGGACAATGAGGCAGTCATCTATATCATGTAAAAAACAAACATAAATTAGCTTTTTACCTCAAAACCCGCTGTATCACTTTTCTGGTTTGCATGAAATTAACTGAAGCTCCCCATGGTTGTTGCCATGTGTTTGCCCTCATGGCTTTTGTAATAAGCCTTAAAATGTGCTGGGCATTTTTGATCTATGTGGAATCCTGTGGCTGAGGTATCTTCTTTTTTATTTGCCTGATTAGACTGATTAAACTGATTCCAAATTCCAAAAATTCCATCAGTATGACCACATTGGTCACATTTGGGTGATTTGTATTCTGATCCCACTGATTTTTCTTCCTTCTATCAGAATTTGGAGGTGATTTGGAAGTAGTTGTCTAATTTTCATGCATTAAGTTTGAATGAGTCTTTTTACTTAGAATGTTTGACACAGTTTTGTTCCTGGATTTCATTGCTTCTGTCCCATACCTTCTTGTGGTGTGCTTTGGCAAAAGGATGTTACGGAAGTCCTGAATTATTATGGGCACTATATACCTCAGGGAGACCTTGTTAACCAGATAAGGGTCTGCCGCTAGCTTGAGAAGGAAAGAAGAGAGAGGCACTGCTTGGAAGGAAGAAAACGGGAAGAAGTTTAACAACTTGCCTCCCACCTTCCCCATTTATCCATCAAGGATGAGATGAATTCCCAAGACAGATAGCAGAAGAGTTCTACAAAAATTACAAGAGAAGGGACTGGGAATGGTCTGTCTTAGGAAGAATTGCTTACTTAATGGTTTGATGTGGTTTTGATCCCATACCCTAGAAGGATAAGGGGTTCCAGGGACTGGTTTGTCTGCGTGTTTAGGGAGTGAGAAAATCTGAATGCCTCAGTGGGGGATTGTAGCCATGAGAGGGTACAGCTGCCCGAGAAAACCACTAATAACACCCTATTCCTAAAAGCATGTTCATTTGATTGTTTTTTCTTCTAGGATCAAATGGGGCAATTGTTTCTGACTCAATAAAACTTCCCAGTTGTTTGGTATTTTTTAATGATGTTTTATGCTCTATCCTAAATGAAGTATTTATTCACTGAAATGAGCATGATCTACCAGGGTATGTCAAGTTCCGGTGGACTCCCGGATTGCTTCTTGCCAGCTTGACCTCTTGGCTTCATAACCAGACCTGGCTGATGATAGGAAACCAAAGAGTTCCAGAGAAGATGGAGCTTCAGTTTCCAGCATTTTAATGATGAAATTGCTCCCATATACCTGCTTCTCCCTTGTCTGCTCTAGATGATCTTGGGTTTTCCAAGGTCTATTGCTCCTCAACCCATTTCTGGCAGCTCAAGAAAACTTTGACATTTTCAGAAAACTTACATGGAATTCCCTTTGTTTTGGGAGGCTTCAATATTCCATTTCCCTGTTCCATTGTCAAGCCAAAATTCCAAGAACATTTTTTAATTTCCCACTGAATACAAGTTTTGAGGTCTGACAGCCTTCTTAGCCAGTTCCACTGAGGATTCCAGAGCAAAATATACTGGGTGCCATATTTGAGGTTCAAAATGCTTCTGGGATGTAGGAAGAAGCCTTGCATCTGAAATCACTATAGTATAGGCCTATGAATATTGTATGTGTGCTTCTGCTGCTATGGGTCATTATGACAAGACACTGATGCAGCCAAAACTGGGAAAGGCTGAGGGCTCTGTATTAGTATTGCTTGTTTCCCACTTTTCATCTACACTGGTAAGCTGGAGATAAAAATCTGCCCATCACAGGGGAACATATTATACATCACTAAAAAGAAAAAGAGAAAGAGAGGTTTCTTTCAATCTTCATAAGAAAGTACAGCGTTGTTCCTTGGGCAGCCTCCCCCCTGCCTCAGTATGCATAAAAGCTGCAGAATCAGAGCAGTCACAAGGATAATGTTTTATTCCATGGTCCCACAAAGTTATTGTGTGATAACAATATACATATTCAGTACGTCTGAAAAATCATTATAAACGGGACTTTTAAAGGCATGGGTGTTTTCATTAAGTTGCCAGTCTAGCTTGCAGTAGAAGTCAGTGCTAGTATCTGTTCATCAGGGTGGATGCAGTAATAATCTTTCCTCTATTGGCTACTTCTTAGTTGAAATGTGCTGATATGGGAAAAACACTGACACAAGGGAGCAAAAGCTCTCTTGAGTATGCAAAATTTCATTCTATTTTCTGTGCATATTTTCTCTTTTCCTTTTCTTTGATAGTCAGGTAAATGTGTCATGGGAATGTATATGTAATGTATATGTCTTAAAGAGGCACAATTAATTTGAATCACTGCTTCAGCCAGTGTCTCTGTGTTAGAAATAAACCCTAAAGTACTTACGATAAGAAAAGTTTGGTCTAGAAGCTGACATTTGTTGTTTTAGGCAGTTTACAACATTATATTTATTTGACAGCACTATATAGTTGCTCTTTCTTCAGTTAAATCAGATGCCTTCTCAATCTGTTATGAATCTGGACCTTCCATACATTGAAAAAGAAATAAGAAACTGGGTATGTGAGTATATATATATCTATAGCGTAAACAAAAAAGAAGGAGAAAGAAAAAGAAGGCAAGTTATTCCTGCCAACTTCTGTAGTTTTAGGAGTGGGCAGAATTCTTGAGACCAAGGTTCAGCTGTGATTTGTAACTGAGTGTGATTGAACACAACCTGATTTTGTCTTATCTCCAAAATCTGCCACTCTGACAGAAAGTGTGACTGGACTGACAAAGCTGGTGTTTGCATAAAGCACGTTTAATGCACATGGGTTTTTTTTCTTTGTCCTTTGATATTCCTTCTTACCTTTCTGTAATTGTGCAAATCTGTAATGTGCAATGATAATGATAAGCTCACAGAAAGGGTTACATGGCAGAACGATACTTCCTGCTGTTATGGAACTTGAGCTATTTCTGTGAGAAATATTAATTTACTAAAATCAAGGTGTTGAAATATTTCTATGAGAAATATATCATGGAAAAATACTTTAGTTATATTTTTCCTTTGGTAATAGCTGAGCTTCGGGAGTCTTAAGAGAATCTTGAAATAAATGTGTATTTTGAAGATGCTTTTTGTTGTCATGGGGCTTTTTTTTGGGCGCATGTCAGATGTTTTCAATACTTTTAAAATGAAACACATTGGAGAGTTCATTTTTGAGATCTTAAAAATAATGGTGGGGCAGGAACAGTTGTAGGTGCTAAAGGTGTTTTTAAAATTATAACCATGAGATTAGTGATTTCCCATTAAAAAAATTCCATTTATCAGAATACGTTGAATCTTTTTTGAGAGCATAGGCCTCTGTTCTCCTTCCATAAAGGACAATATTTTCTGTTTCAGCACCATGGAAAAAGGAAGTTTTACATATTTGGGGCATATGACAGTTCTGAACACTGGCCTGACATAGTCCTCCTTCCTTAATTCTGTTTGTCATAAACTTATCTTTTAAAATAAGCTCTGCAACTCTCAAAACTATGAAGAGACACCACTTCTGCAGGTCACTGTGTCCATGGACAGACAGGTCCCTGGAGTCAGTAATACAAGCAATGGCAGATCCAAAGAGTCATCCTTCTGAACTGAATGGAGATCTTCCAGTGATAAATAATAGTAATATATACATACATATATTTAAGATATTAGGAAAGATAATATAGGTGAACAGTATATGGGTTTTTTTTTTAATGTTTTCTACCCATTCTGCTCCCCACTTCTTTTTCCTGAATGATGGTAACACTTTTTTTTGTTGTTTTTTGTCACCACTGGGTTTTTTTGTTTGGTTGATTTTGTTCTTTAAAAATGTGTTGGCTTTTATAAGTTAATCATGGAAAAATGTGCATGAATAACTCTCAGGAGAATATGTATATATGAAAACCAAGACATTTTTATTCTGCTGTGAATTGAACATACATTTTCCTTCTGTGATCATCCTCATTTCACTTACAAAATCAGCTATTGGTATGAACACTTGCTCTTATAAATCTGAGTTTAATTTTCTGGGTGCACTCCATTTTCCTGCTGTTTCACTCAAAGTACGTGCATGAAATGAACTCAGGAAGGATAGGAATGCCACTGAGGAGAACAAGTTGGATTAATGTTTGAATCTGTTATTGAAAACATTAGGTTACTTCAAGTGGTGAATGATGGTGTGCAGGGTAAGATGACTATTGGCATCTTTCTCTGGCAAAACTCCTGTTCTTGCTATGTTTTTTTGGTTGAGAAGAGAGATCATGCATTTCAGAGGGGAAGTCAGTCTGCCTGGGTCTGAGAGACTAATGTAACGATATGAAGAACAGCAGTACCAGACTGGACCTAAGGTCTATCTCGCCTGGTGCTGTCTTTGTCAGTGATTACAAGCAAGCACACTAAGACTAGTAGGCACTGGACAAATATTTTTGGAATTATGTATCCACTCCCAAGTTCAGCCTCTATTTTCAGCTCAGGGGCCTACTGATCCTATCATGATTTGTCTGTTCAGTAGCTCTTTTTGGAACCTTCTCCCATTGGCTTGTGCAAACTTCTGGCATTTGCAGCATCCTTCAACAAGGACAGTCTTATCATGGTTGCTTGCAAAGTCATTCCCTGTCTATTTTGAACTTGGTTTCTACTAGTTTTGTCTGAGTGCATGTGTTGCTTGTGACTGTGAAGGGAGTGGACTGTTGATCTCCCTCCACTCTCTTCATGCTGTTTGTGACTTTGCAGAACTTGGCTGTAGGTGTTCTCCCTTTTCTGGAGTAAAGAGGCCCAGAATCTTTGCTTGTTCATTTTACGGATAGCCCTTTCACAAGCCTTGTTCAGCTTTCCTGCTGAAAGTCTGAACTTTTTGCAATTTAAATGCTGTTCCCCTCCTCTGCAAAAGGCCTGCACACAATTTGAAAGGTGTGAACCAAAGGTTGGTACAACAGCACTTAAATGTTTTTGCTTTGTTGTTTCTTCTTTTTCCAACTATTCCTGAAATTGTCACTTTGCTTTTATGGAACCATCTATCATAACACCAAGGTCTTGCTCCTGAATGCTGTTATTTCAGAAACCACCACTGTCTATGCAGATCTAGGATTGTCTTTTCACACATGCATCACTTTAGAGTTTCATACAATTAATTTCAGCTGCGCTTTTATTGCCCAGCCATTCAGTCTCCTTCGACCCTTCTGTAATTCTTCACAGTCTGTTCATGTTCCTATTCTCCTGCATAATTTATTCTCGTCAGCAGTCTTTACCTCATGCCTTATCCCTTTTTCTAACAATGTCTGCAATATATTAAATAGCTCATTTCTTAGCACCAGTGCCAGTAAAACCGACCTCCCTCTGCTGTGAGAACTGACCACTTACTCATACCCCATTTCCTATTTTTTAATTAGTTTATTCATGCCAGGTTTCTCCTTATCCTATAGTCACTTAGCTTCCTTTGCCGCCCCTAGCTAAGACACTAAAGAAACCTTGGTCTGTAGCTTCCTTTCTGTGAACCTACATATTACCTCCAGAGTGTCCATCTGTTGCCGGTGTCACTGATGCCCAGGCAGACCATCACCGCACGCTCTTTCCCCAGGCTTCCTCAGACCCTGCCCAGGTTTCCGGTGAAATCTACCACCTTTCTTCTTGTAAAACAAGCTCCCCTGCGGTCCTCTCCAGGGTCACACACCCTGTTGTTTATTTGCCTGATGATTGAATATTCCACTGCTACAACTTACTTCTTCCTATCTGTTCTTTGATCTTCCCTCACTTTAACTTCCTTTGAAGAAATCTGTCCTTGGACTTAAGAATGTAGCTTCCAGGAATTTTCTGTTTGGCAAAGCTTTGTTTTGAAGTGGGAGAGGAAGGCCTCTCCTGTTGCTTCCTCTGGAGACCCTTCCCAAGAGCCAGGTGCTGCTTCTGAGCACACATTGAGCTCTTGCTGCAAAGGCCAGCGGCATGTAAACTGAGATACAATGCTTTGGAGGCACATGATGATGATGAAAAGGATTAAGGCCTAAGTAGAATATTTTTATAAAGCCGTAAGAAAAAAGGAGAAGCGAATCTCCGTATTTGGGTATTTCATACTTCCACATAGCTATTCTGAAGTCAGTTTCACTGTCTAGAAGGGAAGTCTTCCCACATTTTGTATAGGAGACTTTCAGAGGTTGTGTAACATCATTTGTACCTGTAGCCTGCAGATTTTCACCCAGCTTTAAAACACTTATGGCCTATATACACCAGTGTGTGTGGCCTTTGAAACACAAAGGAATGTGAAAGATCTTGTCATTTCAGAAGAAACCTATTTGCTTCCAGATATAAAAAAAAATGAGCAAGTTAAGAACTGGATTTTTTCCTTCCTTCCTTTTTTACACTACGTTTACAAGGAGAACCTGATGGCATTGCTTCATCAAGGTTGGCTGAAATACATGTTGCAAAGAACTTCTATTGTGTCTTAGCCAAGTTGTATAGGGTTTTTTTAGAGCAATGAAGTACAAATTGATTATTAAAATAGTACCTGGAAAAGCTTAATTTTATTTTTTTTCTGGAGAAAAATCTGTCACTTTTACGTTTGTGTATCAGATTTATATACATTACTGAGCAAACTTATGAAAGCTTAACAGATGCTAGCAAATAGCTGGTGGCTGTGCACTACCTGGTCTGAACTGCTGCTGATATGCAGCAGTGGAGATTTACAGCTGAATTTAGATCTCTGGTGTAATCTTTCTATGAAATGAGTACTAGAAGTCAGGTAAGAAAATTGAGGAAGTGTCTTTAATATGATGATTAAATTATTCTGCAGATAAATGTTAGATTTTCAGGGGAATATCTTTGAAATGATAAATCTGTGAATGCTCTCTGATGCCCTTCGGGGGAGATAGGGAAGAGAAGGAGGGCAAGCAGGCTGTTTGAAGTGAAGCACGCATGCATGCTTTGTTGTCAGCTAAGATACTGAGAGAGTTAAATATCTGAGATGGAGTTCAACTGCTGTTGGCTTAACAGGAAGCAACTGCGCTTCTTATGAAGGCTGAAATAAAATCTAAACCATACCCAGACACAGCTCTGAGCACTGAGGGGATGGCCTCCAAGACCTTTTTCCCTAGTGTGCTGATGAGTGGCTATGTCTCTCAATGCCCTTCATGGCTTTCAGAACAACTATCAGTAGCTGCCTACTCTTTTCTAAGCACACTGTAGGCTTTTATAGCCCTAGGGTCCTGCAGCCTGGCAAATCTAGGATTTTCTGTGTTTGTTCCTTTTTGTTGTGATTGTTCTGTTTGTTTTTGTTTGGGGGCTGGCTTTGAAAGAGTCTCTTTGTGCAGGGTCAGGTTAAAGACACTAACCTACACAGCTGTGTTGTGATTATACAGGTGGGAAGAAGCAGGGAAGGGCTTGAGATTTTTCCCTTCTAAGAAAAGAGGAAAATAAAGGACAGGACTATGCGCCTTGGGTGTCATGGTTTAGTGTGAGGTGTCCCTGCCCATGGCACGGGGGTTGGATCTTAAGGTCCTTTCCAACCCTAACCATTCTATGATTCTATGAAAACACAAAGCAAGAGCAAGAAGCTGCTGACTGGGTGCCACCCTGAATGGTCTCGTTGTTCTCTAGTTCTCTGGACCTAATTAAGCGACTCCATTTCTACAGGCGATGGCAAAGTCTAAAGGCAGCTAACAGAAGATCGCTAACATATGGGGCAGGCCTGTGATGTGGCTTTCTGGAATGAGAGATCGCAGTTGCTGGAGGAGGAGAGAAAGGATGAGAAGGAGTATGGGGAGTGGAGGGAAGGAGGTCCCTCCACAGAGACAAAAGTGGCAGACAGAGGAAGGAGTTTTGTTTCCTCCCAGGAACGCTGGAAAGAACCTGGGAGAGTTTGATTTCAAAGTCCAACAATGCAGCTATGGCATTTGTTTCCAATTCAGCAGGAATGAGCATATGGTTTGAACAATTCTTTCGAGGTTCCTGGCAGGGGGAGTATAACTCATCTCAGCTGGATGTTTTAAGAGATCAAATGACACAAAAATTTTCACTCAAAGCCTAGGGTATCCTTCTGGCAGCCAGAGACCATGTACATCTTCACAGATAGATGCTATTTACTCTAATGTGGACCAAGAGCTGCGTGCTGTGTAGAAAACTGCTTGCTTACAAAACAATCTTATTATTGCCAGATGTTGGCTCCCTGCCCTCTTTTACATAATTCAGGCTTTTCTTTGCTCAAGATGTTACAATTTAAAGGTGCTTTAGAAGTTTTATTTTAAAAGCCTTGATAATGCTTTTTTTTCTTATTCTTTTTTCTGCTTGTTCAGAGTATCTCTCCACCAGCATATGCTGCAGTCTAGTATATGTAGTATAGGTCAATGTACACAACCAAGAACAGCAAAACTCCTTCTTAGCTCTACGTCTGGGTTGATTCAAACAAGAATAAAAATATCCATAAAGCCATGCTGTCTGCATCCTGGTGACTCACATATATTACATACAAGCGCATCTTTGTTCCAAATTCTGTCCTACACAGTGAATATAGCTTTTGTTTTTTTAAAATTATGTGGGTTTGTTTTGTTTTTTTTAAAATTAATTTGCAATTTTAGGTCATGGATTACTGTAAGTGTGCAAAGACCGATAGCAGAGGCTTAAGCCAGGCAAGTGATATACTTCCCTAAGCAAACTTCTCCATGTGGCCACTGATATTTTACTTGCAGACTTCATCCTTCATCCACAGATCAAATAACAGTCAAGGAAGCATCATAATAAGCCTGTGACTCATTCCTTATCAAATCTGCAGTGGGTGACCCAAAGCACCATTGAGCAAAACTTATTTTTACAATATCACCCTAGCCCGTTGCCAGTAGGGTTAGAAACAGGGTGCTTCAGTTATGCCTCTGAGCTTTATGCTTTACTTGCTTCAGAGACAGGAGCTGGATGGTTTGCCTAATTGCAGTCTGTCCACCTAAAACATGTGGAGCTAGGTAAGGCTGATTCTCAGGGCTCCCCTTATTGCCAGTGAAGACAGAATGACACCTTCAAATGCCAGCTTACCCCATTTGAAGGGAGGCAAAACAAATGGAAAAACCTTCTCCAGAGATCTCTGTATTGTATTACAGGTTGACCCAAGGCATCTTACTTATAGCTGAGCTTGCCATGCACGTGCTTGAAACAGTTGTTTGTGCCTAGCTAATGACTTCAGTTGTCCATTTACCTGAAGAACAGGCCATGGTCCATAATTTCTTTTCTTATACAATATACTTTTACTTCTTATTCTATAGACAGTAAATTCAACAGCACTTAGAAAATTGTAGGAACTTAAATAATGCAAAAATCAACACTACATCTATATTCTGCTCTAGTTGTACACCAACATCAGAGTAATACTAGTTTGAAAAGGGTAACTGTAAGCCTGTTATTTCACTGTGTCTTTGGAGAAGCTATACTGTAAACCGCAGGATAATCCTACCCAAAGTGCAGTCATGAGAGCTGGTGATGAAATATACTCCCCCACTACCCTTCATATTTAGGGATTTGAATGAACCATTCTCACTGGGAAATCAGCTCCAGTGTATTTTACTGTGCAAGTTCACAATTTTCCAGTGACATCTTAAACACTTAACCCCGAACAACAGAGCCTCTCTCTCATGCTTAAAATAAACACCATTGTAAGAAATAGAATAAACAAATGATGGCAATACTTGTAGGAAAAAATAAATGTTAATAAGTTATTGTCATTTGGGAACTGAGAGCTAGTTTTTATTTTACCTAGTTACTGTATTTGTTTTCTTTCATTTTACTAAATGGGTAGGATTTATTTCATAAAACACTGTTCTGAAAACGTCATAGTTATGAGAGCAACATGAGTGAGATGAATATATTGGACAAACAGAATAAAACTTTCTCCCTTTTAATGAGCAAGTAGCTGAAATGTATAGAAAAAATCTATTTTTCTTTTTATAGAAAAAATTTCTATTTTTTTGTTAGTTTTTTTCTTTTTTGTTTTAAGATGGTTGTGAGCTAAAAGAATCTTTTTACCTAAAATGGGACTTCTGTTCTATGCTATTCTATTGCTGCACCTATTATCAGGGTTTCTGAAGGCCACAGATTGTGGTTAACATTGAGGACTACACACTTTATTAACTTCCGAGCATTTATCTCTCCCTTATGTGAAAACAGAATTTTTACCTCTGTTGGAGTCTCATCTGCAACATAAGAGTTTAAAATGCTTCTCCTGCTTCTCAGTCTGAATTCTTTGGCTACTATTACTTATGTGCTGTGCTGGGACTTGTATGATCAGATGTTGCCCTTCATTTGCCAGTTGAGGTAAAGACTCGCTGTGTTATCCTTCCTGGAGGAGCTAGTTGGAAATAAGATCTGGTTGAAATTAGGTATTTTTATCTTCTTAGATACATCAATATTTGGACATCCATTTTGGTTTGATTTAAAATGAAAACACATTGGTTTAAGATTTCATGCAAAACAAATTTCTTCAGATAATTAGGATGTATAAGTAGGAAATCATTTGTTTCAAATATAGGCATTTTAAAACCGGTTAAGCATAGAGTGTTTTGAGAGCTTCTTTTGATATTTTCATCCATTATAAAAGGAAGATTTGTCTGTGAAGTCATGACATAACATATCAATCAATTTCTTTTTAAAAAAAAACCTCCCAAAACAAAATTCAGAAAGAAGTAAATGATGTTGCTGAGATAAAAAATTCCTGATGCGTCTCTTTTAAAAGTGTTCGCACTGGAATCAATGCATTTTTAAATACACCTCACTTCAAAAAGCAAACATTTTTGAAAACATTTGGGTGAATGCATTTGGCAAGAACTTGCTTTCTAGGACAGATACCACTTTGAAATGCAAGAGGCAAACACAGCCTTGTGGATCAACTGCTCTCTGCTACCAAAGAACTACTAAAAAATCTTTTTTCTCTCTTTTCCTTTTTTTTTAATTGATTTCCATAAACTTGGTTGTTTTTCAGCAGAGAAGTCGAGACGTGCTACAGCACACACTCATTTGGCTGTTGCACTGAAAACATAAGAACAGCAGAATGAAATCTGCCAGTCTCTCTTTTTTT
This sequence comes from Agapornis roseicollis, assembly GCA_002631895.1. Lineage (NCBI taxonomy): Eukaryota > Metazoa > Chordata > Aves > Psittaciformes > Psittacidae > Agapornis > Agapornis roseicollis. The sequence goes on from NDXB01018454.1 coordinate 134,621, forward strand.
TTTTTCCTCTGGGCTTTCTGTTCCCCAGATCAAGCTGTGCATTGTTTGCATGATGGTGTGCATGTGCCCACATGCACATAGAGGGAGTTGCAACTCCATCACATTATATGAAGTTTGTATCTCCCACCAGGTGGTGCTAATGGAAGAATCTCAGCCATGCTGATAAATCCACATATGAACATATATAATTTAGAAAAGGGACACAGAATACCATTTAAGATGGGCTGGGGACTACCTAGCTTTGAGCTTTAAGCATGTCACTTCTAGCCCGTGATATTAAAAGTCAGTCCGTACATTGCTACAGGAAGACATATATATAGTGTTCTTGCATAAATGGTGGACATTGCTTATTCACTGATGGAGAAACTGTGCAGAAAAACCAGCCCTTATTTTAATAATATCTTCTTTTTTTTTTTTTTCTCAACTTTCAAAACTGTTTATTATTTCATTACATGGCTTTCTAGAAGCATAGAGTAGTAGGTTGAAGGGGGAGGGAAGGCAACAAATAGTCCCAAGTTTTATTACTGGGAACCCATTTGACTTGAGTAGATCCTTTCATTTTTCTGCATCCCCAGTCATAATATGGATGTAATAATGCTAGCAATTTCAAGTGTATGTTTGAGATTATGCTAATACTGTTGGGATTATTTCATGAAAGGATCTTTAGAAATGTAAAGTGTCATCATACAGAAAAACAATAGGTTAAAATTGCATAAGCTTGCTTTATTTTATCCCTAAAGTAAAACAATACACTGAAACATAGAATCATTTTAAGCAACATTTCTGAAAAAGCCTTTAGGTTTGGAGTTTTCCAAAACGATCAGCACTTCCCTGCTGCTGGAGCCAAAGGTGAGTCTCTCATGAGTCAGGCAAATGCTGAGTGATTTTTCAACATCCCACTCTAAATACTAGCTCAATCACTTCCCAAACCACAACTAAGCTGAAAAAAAGCCCCTCACAGAAAGGTTTAACCAGCTTTTGCACTCTAGAATCTACTAATTAGAGTGTTTTTAGTTCCTGAAGTGACAACAGCAGCTGTGAATGATGTTACTATGAACTATTTTTAGTTTATGGTGGTCCCTAAGATAAAGGTCAAAAGCATTGCAACCTCCATTGGCAGCATCTTTTACAAGAAAAAAAGGGGAATTTTTGCTTCAGTGCCCTGGTTTAGCAAAATGCCTGTGTGACTTGCAAATAATCTGATGGATTTGAAAGTAAAGTGGATAACTACACTGGGTATGGCTTGGCCAGTTCCTTCTGAATTGGGAAACTGACTGGGTGCTGGATCATTGAATAACACAGGCACTCCCAGAACACTCTTCATAGATATCTGTTTCTTTAGTATTTGTAGGTTAACCCCTCAGTTGACAGGTAAAACATGGAAGGATGAAGCTTAGTAGCAGTGAATCTCCCATACCTTATCTTTTTCTACTCCATTTGGAGATGGTAAGGTCGTTTCACAAGTGCAGCCTTCTCCTAAACCAGGCAGATCGTCTGTGAATTTTGGAAGAAGCAATAGGGATCTTGGTGCAGTGTATCAAGAAGTATCACAGCTTCAGAGATTATAAATGAGAAACTGGTAATGGGGTTGGTTTGCCTAAAAGGAAGCATTTACCTTTCGGACACTTACAGCAGAAACTTGTCATCCATGTTCCTCTAGAGCCACTTGTAGCAATAAGCATTTTCTAGAGCACAGCCCACGTTTTTTCAGATGTCCCTGTTAGGTTGAGATGACTCATAAGTCAACTGCCCACACAGGGACTGATGAATCCTACCCTTTCCACAGCTGACTCCAGCACCTATTCCAAACACACAGATAGAAGCCGTACATGCTGCTTCCCTCTTAGCAACATGCAAGCTCTCCCTTTCAGAGCTGATTGAAGAGGAGAACTGGGGACAGTGCATCCTCTTGGTTTGCTCTCAAGTCACTTGCTGTAGGTTGTCCTTCTTGCTCTTCCACACCCTGGTACCTTCAGGGATTTCTAAATCATCGAAAAAATAGACAGAATGGACAGAAAATATATCAGTTGAGGAAGACACAGTTTAATATGACTGGAAAGGTAGGTTGCCTGAAGCTGAGCCACCCTGCCGACCAAAGTGTGTCTTAGCAGCTGGTAACGTTCAGAGCTGATCCTGGGCAGCCTGGCAAGGCTGTTTGCACCATTCCTAATCCGACATAATGAGGCTTCCTGAAGCACTCATCTTCCCCAGTGGAAAACATAAATATGTAAGCAGAAGCTATCAGCATCTGTGTGTGTGAGTCCCGAAGTAATAAGGAATCATGCTGGTCCAGATGGTGTAATATTGAATCTGACAACTGCAATGGGAATATATTCAGTTTCTTCGGATAAGATTGTGTTATTTTCCTCATTAAAAGTAACGATACAGTGGTTCATTCCTTTTGTTTTCAAATGAACTGTAAATTTTGTATGAACAGATGTTTGGGTGTGAGAGATATTGTCCTTGTTCAACATTTAAGAGGAGGATGACTTGAGGCACATGTATAGGCAACCCTCCGGATTACTGTCTTCACTACCAGAACCAGGCTCTGCTGCTGGTAATTGATGTAGCAAATGGACTGAAGCTGAGGCAGAAAAACCTCACAACTGCAGGATCTTTGAGTAATGCCCACACCAGTGGTTTGTGCTTTCTTTCTCAGTGGGATTTGGCTTTTAAAGAGGCATTGCAATGAGCAGTTAGCATTGTCTGCTGCTGAGGAGCAAATCATTTAATCAGGGAGGCTGCTGGTGAAATGTGACTGAGATGATGCAAGAAAAAAGTTCTCAGATTTAACGGCTAGAGGAACATTCTTAATCATGTAGCGAGTGTTCTCCCTAAAACAAGCAGCATGTAAAAGATTGCATTAAGACCAATCATTTCAGTTTGATCCTTCCTTCACTTTCCCAGGAGACCTTCCGTCTCCTGTGACTTTTTTTGGGTGGCATGCCTAGGCCTCCTTCAGACAAAGAGTCAGGGCTCAACAAGGGTGCACACTAGGATCATAGAGTGGACAGTGCTCTTGGATATCACAGTTTAGATGTAGCTTGAGGAAAGATTTCCTTTCTCCTTGTTTTGGGGCTATTTTTTTGTTTGTCACTTCCCTCCCCCCTTCTCCTTTTTGCATCTTGTGAACTCCAAATTGAACCGCTGTGACATTAAAGTGAGCACTTCCGCCTGGTCAAAGTGGCCAGTGGGGGAATGTGGTGTGTTGGTCTCACAAAGATCTCAATGATCTTTGAAGGAGAAAACACTTAGAAACACTCTAGCTTCACACTAATTGTGTGCAAGTGTAATTTTGTTAGTGTCAGTGGAGCTGCAACAACAGGCTTTGTCCTGCCAGTGAAAACTCTTAATAAGAAGCTAGTGTTATACCAGGATGTTTTTGGCTAGGGTAACATGGAGAAAACAGAAGGCAACAGCTGACCAAGTAGATTGGTGAGTTTCTCATCTCTGAGATGGGTGCAGGAAAATTCAAGTTAGACAGGAGAGTTTTTCTCAGTTTGTTGCAAGAAAGTTAACTGTGCTTAGGATGCAGAAGTGCAAACTATAACATCTGGAGGTGTTTCTCTCATAGCTATGTCTGGGAAAGGTTTACTTGTGTTCAGGGATCCATTCTCTATGAAACCAACACCTTCTCATGCACCAGTGTTGAACTAGAAGTTCCTATGATTTGCTAATGCCCAAGTTACTCAAACACTGTCAGCTTTTTTCCCCAGTGCATATTTAGTATGGGCAGATAAACCTGACATGGCAAGCAACAAAACTGAGTAGGATTCTTCTACTTTTTATTTCTTTACTACAATCTGAAGAATAATATAGAACATCCTGCTTTTGTGTGATAAAGAGAAAACTGTGCAATGACCTGGCAGCTGAAGTTTTGGAATAGTCATTTAAAACCAAAACAAGAGCAACCCCACAACCCAATTATTGCTGGATACCATCCATAGCCCTCTGATCAACCTTATGTGTTGTGGGCTATGCATCATACATGGCAAAAATATCTAGCTGTGCTTTCCTCAGTTGTGTTCCCAGACAGCTGGAGGCTGGAAAATAGTATGCCATTAAGTACAATAATAACCCTCAGCGCTGCCAACACAGAGCCATGTGTTCTAGAGAAGAAAAATTAGAGTGCTTAACTGTTTTAAAACATTTATCTTTCAGATGGAGAAAAAAATGATCCCTTTTAACTAGCACTGACTGTCAAGTTCTCCAACCAGAATAAACAGTCAAGATCTTCTGGCACAGGAGGCTAAAATGAACTGTGATCTTTGGTGCAATAAAATTAAGAAGCTTATTCTGCTATTATTACTAATAGAATAGTGGTCTCTCAAGCTGCAGATGGCAAAGTGGAATTAAACAATTAAAACCTCCCATTGATTCAAATGGCTAGAACTCATGACAGAGTGCCTAGAGCACATTTAACAGACTAAACAACCATGTGCTTTAAAAAAATACACTGCAAAACTGCTACCTCCCCATGGATTTTTACTTATCAGAAAGGCAGTCAAATTGAATTAAACACTTAGATTTTACTAATTCCAAGAAAACTGAAATTGGTATAAATACTGTGTACTTTGAGGAAAAAAAAAGATGACGAGTATTTCTATCTTTTTCACTAAGACTTCAAATAAAAGCAAAAAGCTTTCAGAGATGTAGGGAGTCTTGAGACAGAAGGCATTTCTTATACTTAAGATGGCTATATGCAAGGCAACTTTTCACAGTTTTCCCTTTTTTTCTTCCACCTATTACCCCATCATCTTAACCCTGTTTGAAAACCTAAAAATTGACTTTTTTCTTTGTTGAAACTGTTTCCCCCCTTAATCAGTTTGACCTGCTTTCGCTGGAATTTGTAAAACATAAGTCAACACTGGGGAAATAATAATTAAATCCTCATTTTATCACAAACTTTTGGGCTTGGATAACAGGCATTTCCCGTCTGCTACTGCAGAGAGGGGCCAGAAGTGGGGAAGACAGCTGAAAGATTGCATTGCACAAGGGTCTGCTTTCCTAGTCACTTGGCACATGCTGAGCTGCTGGGGTTGAAGGGATCAGAGACCCAGTCAAAACAGTAAGATAAAGAGTGGTCTTCACAACTGTAACCATCATGGAGCAGTCTGTGTTTCCCCAGAGATGCAGTGTGAGGCACTGCAGCAGTGTGTGCCCAGGTAGGACACAAGGCTTTCCAAAATATGTCCTGCTCTAGTTTCCCTCCTAAGAAACCTTGGAATAGGCTGCTTTGTCCTGGCTGATTCCCAGATGGAATAGCTGAGGGACTAGTACACAAAGTGCACCCTAGAAGAGAAGCCCTGGTTTGGTCAAAAGACAACCCAAAAGTACCTAAAGATACTTGCCACTTGCAGCCTAACTTTGTAAGGGACAGCAAAGTAGACTTGGGGTAGGTGCCTCGGGAAACACCCATGGTGAAGGCTCAATGCTGATGATATCTTGCCCACTTCCCAAATTTGTGATTAGGCCATTGCTCTGCAGGCTCATTCAGAAAGTCCTGTTCCTAGGAACATGCCAACAGGCATTTGGAAATTTTAGGATTGAAAGGAATGACTTCTCTGGTTTCTCAGCCTTTGAAGCTACCAGTCTTTTTCTTTGAATTGTGTGTTCTCTCTCATGACATGTGCTTCTATCTAGGAAGACCTTATCTTATGCCCACAGCCTTGATTATATCTTCAGCAGCTGGGCTAGAGTATCTTGAGGTGCAAATGATGGGATTTGTGAGCAGGCATTAGAAGTGCTGTTTGTTATTTCTGAGTTAATAACACTACTGGTATAAACAATGGATGGATCACTGGTAGCTTAGCAGAAACATGCTCCAAAGGCCAGACCTGCAAATGAGATGAAGTTACAGGGAATGGTTCTATTTGTGTGGCTAAAGCAATAAGCTTCTCAGTGAACCTGATTGCAGTATACCTCTACACACAGTATATTTCCACCTTCTGCTAAAGACTAAAATTTCCCTGGTGGTCCAGTTTCTCTCCATGTAGAGCAAACACTCACTGTGTGGTCCATACATAAGCTTGAAAATTACCTGAATATGAATTGAAACCTACATTTTTGTTTGGGTTTTCCATGCAACCAGTATTCTCCTAGTTATCTGAGTCAATATTTTTCAGTTTCTATGTAAGAATTTTATACCATAGCATTTGTTCTCTAAAAGGCTGAGTCAAAGGTCTTAGTAAAGTAAAGAAATAGTTGAGGAAAAAACCTCAATAAAAACAAATTCTCACACTATTTTATTCTTTCTGCTCTCATTTATCATTTCTAGAGGTAAGTTCATGGGCAGATTTCTAGAAATTTGCCTTCTTAAAAGCTGGGTAGTTCTGTTCATGCCCTTGTAATGTTTTTCAGAAGTGCTTTAGTGTGAGTGAACCAAGTGTACATATTTTAGTTTCTCTCTTTCAGATAGTTTCTTAGAAGCAATTTTCAGACCAACATAGTGTTTAGGTAATATGCAAGATATGAATCTAAATCACTTGAGATGACTCTAAGATGCTCACAGACAAATATTACAATATGCATATGCAGTATAAACTTTGATAACTACCACTCAATACACCCAGGTAAAATCAGTAAGATGGTTTGTGGCTAGTGATAAACTGATGGTCGTCCTCTTGAATTTTGATATACTGTTATTTTCATTAGTAGATGCCTTTATTTAAATAGCATTATAAATGGATCGGGCATGAATAATGAAGATGTATTATTATGGGCAGGATTTAGAAACTTGCAGTCATGGCTTTGACAAGTTACCTGAAAGTTGCATAAGACGTTTGTGCTTTTTTTCAAGCATCAGGTTTATATCTAGAACTTATAACGGGCAAGACTTTTCTTGATGAAAGAAAATGTGACTTTCCAGCTGGGACTGAATATGTTTGCTAAGTACTGCATGCCTTCTCCTGGAGAGATGGGCCCAGCTCCAGTACTATTTCTGTAGACAATAGTCCCATTGCATCTGCCTGTAGGGGCTAAATCTTTCACAGACAAAAATGCCATTCAAACAGATGTTGGTTTTGTTTTTTTAATGGAAGTTCAACCACTTGTGTGTGCAACTGTTAGTTCTAGTTATGTATGCAGAGAAAAAAATTGTACATGAGAAAATGTTTGAGTTTAAAAATTGTCCATTAGGCTTTATCTATTCTAACAGGTAAAATTTCACACTTGTATTGCAAGGAAATACATACTTGGAGTGTGTGTCTGTGTGCAAGACACTCTTTTCTCTGTATTCCTCCCATAAAATTTTGGGTCCATTGGCCAATTTCAAAACAGTTACAAAACAGGTCAAAATGACTGATTTGCAATTCCATATATATGGGTGACTGGCTAAGGAGATTCTGCTGTGATCCTCACTGAGGGAAGATACATTAGCACAACCTTATTCCCATTGTTGAGATTTATCAGTTCAGGGGAGTATCTCCTCAGTAGAAAGACTGAAAGAACAGCTCAGTCATAGAGAAAATTTTGGCCTTCACTTGCACCTTTTTAAATGTTACAGAAGTCACTTGGAAATCCCAGACCAGTGGGAAAACTAGCTCTTTTGCCTGCAATTTGTGATACTGCTCATTACTGTGTTGTATAGCCTGTTGGATTGTTCGGGAATTAAGAAATACTGGGAGGATAGGATGCACAGAAAGGCAGTTACCCTTCAGCCAACATGTGGGAGCCCTAGTCAGATCAGTCCTTTAAGATGACAACATAGACAAATAAAAGGAGAGCTGCAATTGCCTGTATCAAACAAGTTATCCTAAATATACACATAATTTTTGATGGAAATGGCTGTGCTGTAGGGAAATAGACTCATTGATTTTTAACAAAGTGAAAGTCCTTTTGAGGTAAGAATTTCTCATTAGAAATGAAACCCCAAAACGTTAAGGACCATATCATCAGCTGGGATCTACTTTTCTTTGCAGTTAAATTCTCCAGTTCTTTCTATCTTTTTTGTCCCTCAGTGTAGGCCCCCAGCCAGAAGAACTTGACAATGCTGCCTGAACTGCAACACCCATTTATATATTCATCTATATTTTATTCTAGGGACCCCTCTTCATTTGTCAGGCAAATATTAGAGCAGGTATGTTTCAGTGCTGTTTTTACAAAGCTACCTCAGATTCACCACTGGAAAAGACTGTAACCATAGTTAATTTTAGGCACTCACAGTATTATGTTTTTTTACAGCTAATATCTGTTTTCCTCACCCTGTCCCTTTGAACATCTCAGTTGATTGGTGGTGCCATCCAGAGCTTTGGGAGTGCTGCACCCAGCCAAGGCTCTTTCGTGTAAGACTTGCCCCTGTAAAGTCACTGAAATTACACTGTCTAGATGGCCATCCAAGCCCCAGGGAGAGCAAAACTTACGGTTTTTAACATGGGATATTGCTGCTGACCTCTAAGTCTAGGCCATGTGCTTCTGTCTCCCATGGGAAGTGGCTGTGGAGCCATGGCTATGGAAAAAAAGCCCTCTCCACTTCATGAAGTCCTCATAGCTGTTGTGTCCCACAGCCAAGCCCCTTGAGGTGTTTCCAGCTCTGTTCATTACTGCAGGGGCACTCGCTGTTTTAGTAACAGGGACTAATGGGAAGTAGCACATCAGACTTCTACTGTTTCTTTTCTGTCATTCTTGAACTATGGCCCAGGATGGTCAAAGTAAGGTCATAGCAACAGCCTTCTCTGATGGGAAGTTTTTGGAGAGACAACATGGGGAATAAGCAAATATCAGTCTAAGCTTTGTCAGCCATTAGCCAGGAACTGGAAGGGCTGAAAGACCCTAACAGCTTTTGGAATCACATTGTAAGGAAAATAGTGACTGTGCTATAAAAATAAAGAGAATATTCCAGTGCTTGCATATTTCTGGCAGCTTTTCATTCAGATGCAGAAGAAAAACAATTCTGCCTACCCTGAACTTCCTGAAGAAACCTCTGCTTAGCACCTCCTGTGAACTTGCATTGCAAGGAGCCAAAGTGAATTCAGTATAAAAAGATTCAAATATCCCCCATAATGATTAAGTGAGACACCACATCCAAGGTGGAAAATATGCCTTTTGGCCATATCCCCTAGACTACAAATGTGTTGCATCTCCTCTTTAGTGTTCTGACTGTGTCTTTAGTGTTAACACCTATTAATGGTCATGGGGCATTGGCATAATTTTTAATAAAGTATCAGACCACAGCAGTGTGAGAAAATCTACCTTGGAGATCCATGTCTGGGTTAACATAACTCTGGGCTCTTCTGAGTGAACCCTCTAGGGGTGAAAAACAAAGTGTCTTTGTTTCATTCTTTATGGAGAAAGCCCTTGGAAGATTGAATCCATCATTATAGGACTAGCTCTGGCTTGTGAACTCCCCTTACCAATTTTTTTCTCAATTCATGTGAATTAAGCCTAAGCCCATGCAGTTCTAAGGCTAGATTTTTTATTCTGCAGTTTTTATTGAGAACATTACAGTGGATTTGATGTATCTGGTTGAATTAATCATTTTCAGATTTTGAGAGGTCTGTTTTGAGGGACCAGGGAAATGGCAGGTCCAAAATGATATAGTTCTTTAATTGCTGTCTGTTATTACTAGAACAACCAGAAGAAACTTGTGTTGCCAGTGTCTTGGTGATACTGGTACTGCATGTGAAATGACCAAGGCTGAGAGACTGACTCATTGTTGTGGCAGAAGATGCATAACTTTCATTAATTTAATTTAATTTAATTTAATTTAATTTAATTTAATTTAATTATCTTTTTCCTCATTTATATTCAGGGCATTTTAGTAGCTGGGCCATTCCCTCCCTGCTCACACCTGAATGCAGAAATGATAAAACAACAGGTTGGATGTAAAGCACTGCAAATTTAAGTCTGAGGGTAAAATTTGCGGGCTGGAAATAAAAGGATAGGACTGATGAAAGTCTAACAAGAAAAGTCTTGTCTACCTTTATATGATTCATCTATACATTCAAACACATTTGTATTGTTTTGGGAGTTGTGTTGTTTTGGGGGGGCATTGGGTTTTTTCTTTTGTTTGGGTTTTGTTTGTTTGTTTGTTTGTTTTGCTTTGTTTTTTGTTAAAAGATTCAGGAAATAGTATTCCTCTCTTCAGTTTTATTCTTGAGCAGCTCCTCATTTGGTATCTGATTTTCAAACTATGCTCCATAAATTTTCTTAAGCTCACAGGCTTCCTAGTATTTCTTACCAGGAGGGGTGTAACTCCCACAGATGAGTTTTAAGTGGGAATGCTCACGACATTAACAGAGATTACTCCCTAAAATATCCTTTTTTCCAAAACATATTGCTGATTCCAAAGTTGTCCACTGGAATATTTCCCTGAAAGTTAACAATATATGTCCAGAAACATAAATGGAACACAGTGTGTTTAATTGGGTGTTTTCAGAAAAGATCTGCAATAGCTGTTCTCTATTGCTTGTGGTGGTCTAATGTTTCATCTGATGGTATTACTTTTGAGAAGACAATAAAGCCAAGTCTCTTCAGAAGGTGGAGGTTTCCCTTGTAGGTTAACGTAGTGCTTACCCAATGGCACAAGCTTCAGTTCTGTTACTTCTCAGGTTACTTAAGCCAAAATTTACAGTAAATGAGGTAGGAAATCCTTCCACTGTGATGTGACTACCCTGAACTGAGAACCATTCTAGACCCAGCATTGTTGAGACTGTGAAGTCCCTTCCTAAACAATCCCCAAATATCTGCCCTCTGTAACTATTTCAGGATAAACACCTACATGAATGGTGTCATCTGAGTTGATATTAGAAATGAAAAACAACCCTTTTCAACAAGAAAAAAATTGCAGGGTTTGTGAACTACAGGGTCCTTCTTTCTGGCTACAGGGACCTTCTTTAAGGCTACTGTTTTGGGCAGAGATCTCAACAATTGAAGTTCTGTCTGTAAAAAAGAAAAAGTAAAGAATCATACCTCCAAAATATTGTTATTTATATATTTGGATAAGCTATACAGAAGGGGTTGAAAAGAATCATTAAGTTGCTTTTACTGTTTTCCATGAAAATAATAAAAATAAAAAGATAATGTGAAATTTTCCAGCTGTACATTTACAAAATGTTTATAGTTAGTCTTGTGTCTCCTATGCCTTGCTTTTGTAAATCCTATTTCCAAATTTGTTTAACCCTTAATACTTTAAAATAAGAAGTACTAGTCAATTCAAGTATCTGGCAAATAGCATGGATTTGTATTCTTATTACAAATCACCCAGCTGAAATAAGAATGTCCCACTGCTTGCCAGATCAACACCATCACAGCTCAAAGAGATAAAATTGTAACTGAATACTCTCACAGGCACAATGAAACTGTCCTGAAATGCTCCCTGCTCACAGCAAGTTGATTAAAAATTACTTAGGTCTTAGTAGTCTATGTTAAATTTTCTGCTTCCAAGGTTATTTTTTCACTCCTTGCTTTCTTCCCTTGGAATTTTGTCTAATGTGTTTCTCTGTTCAGGTACCTTGTATAAAATCACACAATTCCTTAATAAGGAATTATTTTCTTGCTACTGAGAGACTGGACTTGACATTAGGGTAACCAGTCATCAAACACCAACCCCTGGCATATTGATTTATGGATCCCATCGGCTGTAATCAACTTGTTGCACATGGTAGCACTGGAATGCTGCCCCTTTTTAGAAGTAATAACTTCACCCATGGAAAGTCATTATGTCCATGGCAGCTCAGAGGTAGAATCTGGGAGGTCAAAGATTATTGGAAAGACACCTCCAGAAAAGGTCTCCACATTTTCTTTCTCTTAAAAGAGAAAAAAGGGCTTTTGAAAGCCCATAAAATTGTGTAGCTTTTGCCAAATGACCTGTGAAATAACCATCCACAGCTGTGGTTGTAAGAAAAATTACGTAGCACTGCTGGCACTCACACTGATCTGATGAAATCCTTTTAATGTGTAATCATCAAGCCTTTGAAAAGATGAACCCCTGCATCATGAAACAGCATGACACACATTTTGGAGGAACAAAGGACCACTGCCAACAACAGCAGTAACTACTGAAAATAAAGAATATAGAATGGATTCCTGGGAATGTCTGAATTTGCAGATGATGTGCTCCGGAGATTACTTTGTTTCTGTTACTTACAGAAAGTCACATGCACAATATAGAAACTGTCTTGCTGGAAGAAGCTCTTTATAGAAATTCTGATCCAACTTACACTGTGGAGAGGACCAATTTATAGTTTAAATTCTGGCTTGGTAGATTCTGATATATATTTAGAACTCATTTATACCCCTTTTTATATCAGAAGCTCAAGATGTGAATGGAAAGTTTATACAATTAGTGAGGCTGAATTGTAGAGAATGTTTATATACTAAACTATCTGGTACCTCTTTTTTTGTTTGTTCATTGTGTCAGAAGTATGGGTGGGAGACTGTTTCACTGGAGATGAGAGCTGATATTTTTGATGCTCTTTCAGCCTTTTATGTTTCTCTATGGTTTTCCATTGTGTTTTTTTTTATGTTTTTGTTTTTTTATCTCTCTCCTTTTCAGCCTTCCCAATCATCAGTAATGTGTTACAGGCTCCATGGTTCTTCCTTTGATGAAACCAATGCCATCATCTGACAACAATCCCTACACCAATGATAAAGGTGAACATTTGACATCTTGTTGTCTGAGGTTCATGTTACCAGCTTGAGGACATAAGCAGAAAAATGGAGGGATTTCAGTCGATCTGTTGGCCCTAGATTATTTTTTGTTTGCCTCAGGGAAGTTACCTTCATGAACATTTTTTGTGCTTGCAAACTCCTCTGAAACACCGACTCTTAGATTCTGCAGTCCATTAAATGTGCCTAGCATGTCATACATAAGCACATGGTTCTACTTACTGACCTTATTAGAAAAGAGTGGAAAAGAAGCCCTGTGTATAACACTAACGCAGATGGCCACCCTCAGACAAATTCACTGCCAGGCTGTTACCAAGTGCCTCACAACTGTTTGCTCTTGCACTGCATGCTTGGGACTTGCTGGCAGTGAACAGAAGAAGCCTTTTCAATTTCCAGGTTTAAAACTGGAAATTGGTAGCTAATGTTTTCCTATATGTGCAATATATCTGGGAGCTGTCTTTCTTCTGATTTCTTTTTTGACAGTTTGTTTACCAGCTGCAGAAAATCTATTTGCTCACTGTTTGAGAGGTGGTAATGAATGTGTTATAAACTCCCTAAACTCGAATAAAGTTCAGAACAGTGGGCTCCTCATGTAGTAATACAGGAAAGAGACAGAAAGGCACAAACACTGTGCAAACACTGACCTCTCTCTATGTTGCCTGCCTGTGGCTTATAGGATCCCAGCCATGAGCTGTGATTCAGAACAGTTTAGAGGTTAATAGGTGAGGAAGGATGACTGCTTCCAGTTTTGCCTTCTGGATCATGGGACGGTAACTTTTTGGGTTTGTCTCACAAACAGAGCACCTCTCTTCTATTTGGATCTCAGGAAAGGGAGAGCTGTGAAGTAGAAAATGCTTTCATTTCTGATCTCTGGGGAACACATGATAAGGAACGTAGCCCCATGCATCTCCCTATCTCCCAAAGGCAGAGAGGAATCAGCAGCTCTCCTCTCTGACCTACCACCTCCAAAACCCCAGGACTTTAGGAACTCTCTCTGCTGCTGTCTTTGCCATCCCCAGGAGCACAGTGCTCTGTGGAATGGTCTTGCTGCTTCACAGCACCTTCTCTGGGAATGAAATAAAGCAGTCTAGCAGGGTTCTTCTGCTTGAGTATCCATGGTAAGCCCCTAACTGTTTTGATGAAAACATATAGAAGGCCTTAGTGACTGTTACAGCATAGTCACATGGAAGTTGTAATGCTTTGTCCATGCTTCAAGTTTAATGACAGTGAGTTTTGGATACATACCAATAATTTCTGGTACTTGCAGGCTGTCTACCAAAGCAAGTTTGCGTTTTAGCTCAGCAGGATTCAGTTGCCTCTGAAGCACAAATCCTGTGTAGCCCTCCCTAGTTGCTGGAGTAAAGTGGTTGCAAGCAAAAAAAAAAAAAAAAAAAAAAATTTTGAAAAAAAAATTTTAAAATTTTTTTTTCGAAAAATGAGTAAAAAAAAAAAAAAAGAGATGCTGCAGGCAAGTTCCTAGTGAGACGTCATCCTAAAAGCTTCTACTCAAAAGGCAG
>NDXB01018454.1:148763-222248 GCA_002631895.1 Agapornis roseicollis
AAAAAAAAAAAAAAAAAAAAATCTGGATAAAATATTTTAAAATTTATTTTTCCTTTGAGCCCTACATTCGTTTAAAGGCACGATAACTTCTTGGAAGGATATTGATAGATGCTCACTCCTGGTACTTGTCTCTTGTTCTTTTTCTCTCACCTCTTGAACTGGACTTGTTTCTAGGCAGCTAGTCCTGTCAAGTGCTTAAATACAGGAATATTCTGATCTAAACACATGAGCAAATAATAAAAATAATGACCACACAATTCTCACATCCACAAAAAAGAATCTAAATTAGGTTGTTTGGCACCTAAAAGACTCCAGGGTTCATGGTTTCAGGCGTCAACACCAAGCTGTTTCATGTCAGCTACTGATCTCCATGGGGTTGGCTATGTTGGAGTTATTTAGGAATCATCAAGTTCAGCCAGAACTGAGCCTTTCTCTTTTGGAGAGAAATCTTCATTAGCAGCTTTTTGGGAGTATCTGCATACATGTTGTTGGTGTAGCATCCCTATTGTTGTCATAGGGATCTTGGCCAGGCTGGGCATGACAGGATAAAGGCCCTTGATGGTGGTAATGCTGGCTTAGGAAACCACAGGCTCTCTGAAGAACTGATTTCAGGCTTGGAGTCTGGTCCTTCCTCTGGGAGCTTTGAGGCCTGCTTTGATCCCCCTCATAGCACGTTTTCCTGTGCTGTGTGGGTGGTAAAAGGCATTGGATATTTTAGCCGTGCTCAGGATGAGTTTTGAAACATGCTTTGTTGATATTAATGTTAATAGGGAAGTATCTACTGCCATCCTTGTTTCTCACTGATCATGGGTTAAACTGATGGTGATTTGTATTCTCCCTCCCAAGCCACTGCTCTACCACCTCATAAGGTCAGTAATAAAGAGGTAAGACACTTCACACAAATCACTGTATTTCTCATCAGATTAATCTGTGCTGTACACTGTCCCATCTTATTCTTGTAGTTTTATAATATTGCTTAATAAGATACAGACCAGAAGTCTGGCACATGTCATGTTCCCCACTCTCTCTGTTTTGAGAGCAGGGCTGCCCCCTTCCCTAAGGACTCAGCAAGTCATGTTGTGGTAGCATCACCAAGCAGTGGGGTTTCTCCTGTCCTGGGTTCAACCAGTAGTACCTGGTGCAGTGCTGTGTTTTGGCTTTAGTCTGAGAATAATTTGATATCACACTGATGTTTTAGTTGTTGCTAATTAGTGCTTGCTTTAAATTAAGGGTTTTTCAGTTTCCCACGCTCTGCCAGTGAGAAGGTGCAGAAAAAAGCAGAAGGGAGCAGAGCTAAGACAGCTGACCAGAACCAGCTAAAGGGATATTCCATACCATGGGATGTCATGCTCAGTATATAAACTGTGGGGAGTTTACCAGAAGTGGATCCTTGCTGCTCAAGGATAGGCTGGGCATTGGTTCTCAGGTGGTGAGGAATTGTATTGCACATCCTAGTGTTTCTTGTGGTTTATTCCTCTCTATTTTGATGCTTATTATTATGACTATTATTATGATTAATTAATGCTAATATTTGATTTTGTTTCAATTATGAAGCTGCTCTCAGCCTGCACTTTTATCTTTTTTCAATTCTCCTCCCCATCCCACTGTAGGGGTGGAAGGTGGGGAGTGACTGAATGTCCATGGTACTTGGCTGCCAGTTGGGCTTAAACCATGGCAACTCCCTTGAGAGACGAGTCCTAGTTGAGTTACTGCTTGTGCCTTCACCTACTGGCAGCTAAAACCAAAGTGATGATTTACTTCTATTTGGAAAGTACTTTGAAAGGCCCTCAGGGTTGTACAGAAAATCAAACTGCTCATTGCTATCAAGCAGCACATCCAATTTAATTGAATATTTGCTGGATTGTTACCAGAAAGACTGCCCAAATTATCATATTCTGGTTCATGGGAAATTCTGACATTTGGTTTTGTTCTGATTTGGAATGAAACCAGTTATTTCAAAATCACCCACAAAAAAGAAATTTATAGGGAAAAGAATAGGAATAGGGAACAATGACACATGGTATTTCCAAAATAAAATATACCCCAGAAAGTGCTTCTTTCCAGCCTTGCTGACTCTTACGGAGCAGTATGTCAAGCCAATGCTGGGGCTGGGAGCTTACACGTTGGGACTGCTGACTTCAGCCATGTCTCCCAGCTCTGCTCGCTTCCCAGTTTGGTGGCAGTAAGCCTACAATCCCTGATTCCCAAGCAGCCCACCAGGCTAGCTGGTAGGAAGCCAGGCAGTTTTCCAATGGAAAACTACCTGTGGTTTGATGTTGGTTCATTGAGACAAATATGTTTTAAACTGACAGTTTCTGGCTCTGATGAATGAGTGTGTTCCAGTGAAATGGCATGTCGTCAGAAATCTCATGACTGGCTCTAATTGCCACTTTGATGACCAAAATCATTATTGACTGGAGCCCCATAACTTCCTGGCAATCACCAAATATCTTGAGTAGAAAAAACAACGACAAAAAAAGCATATTTCATTTCATACTCAATAGCTGTGAAATTTGCTGGTTTTTTTTCTGGGCAAGCACAATATAAAGAAAGTTCCTGCCTTCAGGTCAGCAACACTGCAGACATAAGGGCCTCCATTTCAACCTTATCAGTCTCGCATTAACTGGCAACCACCTGAGAAACATCGTATTTCTGCCTTTGGGAGAAGACAATGGCCTCATTGCCCAACAAGGCACCTTGTCCAGGTCTAATTAAAAACAGAAAGCCACTCACTAGAATGTTATTTATTCTTGTTCTCACAAGATTTCAAGTCTTTTTCATTGATTTTATTATTATAATAGAGAAGGCTGTTTATTGATTTTTCTACTATGGGTGTTTGTATACACAGAAACTTCCTGCTCCTAATGAAACAGAGCCTCCTTAAACCATAATAAAAAATAATAATAACCTCACTCAAGAGTGAAATAATTGTGGCCAGAATCATACTTCAATGAAAATATTCCCCTCTCTGAATGTGCCGCCAGAGATTGTCTGTGGTCTGAGAGTGGGCCCACAGTCTCCATGGTGGGGAAAGGACTTCTCCCCCCAGGCAGCAGAGTGCCTGAGCCATTGCTGGGGTTGCTCTTGGATGGATTCTCCCCTCTGAGAGCCAATTTTCTTCCTTGCTCTACACTCACTTCGATTTCGGGCAGCAGGCGGTGTGGCAGAGGCAGGCTGCTTGGACTCGCATGGCTCTCTGAGGAGTGCTGATGCTGTAGATGGAGCACTGAATGGGAAGGACTGCAGAGAGAATTGTATGGGTATAGTCCCAGATTTTGCTCCTGAAACATAATTTTTTCCTTCTGATTTGTAACAGGTATCTAGAAACATGAAAACCCAGAAATGCTGGGGCCACTGATACCTTTTCCGTCATCCAGATTTTGCTCTTCTAGTTTCCTTGCTTCCTTCCTTGCTTTCCAAATTAAAAATTGACTTTGTCCTCAAATCGGAAACAATCCATCTCCAGATCTGAGCTCACTGGATGAAACTTGTTTCTTGGGAGAACATCTCAGTCTTTCGCCAATACATCTAATGCTACTTTCCTGTTTCAGAAATGTTAGCATCTGCCAAGACTTCTTTCTAAACCTGTTCTTAAGAGCTGCAAATGTTCAGGGCTAAAGACCACTTGCTAGATACAGGTCAGTACCGAAAACAGCTTACAATCACACTAGTGCCTAAGGAGTTCATCAAGACAAGAAAAAAAGCAGCAAAATTCCTTTTGGAGCTCCCAGCAGTAGCCTTAGCATTTTGGCAAGGATATGTATAGACCACAGTAGCACAATGTAGCACTGTGTGAGGGCAGATTTGTTACTGGAGTTAGTCTAATCACAGCAATAAAAGTGGCCAAGTCATTCCGTTTGGTAGTCATTTTGCTCCCTGTATCCCAGAAGTCTCTACAACATGGCTCAGTATTCAGAGAAGTATTGGTTCATCTAAAAGACTTTTGTGTGGGTATGGGGTGAAGTGGCAGTGCAGCTCCATCACTCCTATGCCTCCTCTGAAATACCTATTTCCCTAATAGGCAGGCATCTCCGTGACAGAAGACATCCCTTGTTTGATTTCTGTGTTCCTGCAATGACTACACCCAAACTAAACCTCACCAAAGCCAACTCCTTCTCTTTTATCTTGAGGGGACTTTCCAGCAGCAGCTTCACCATCTTGGCATGGGTATGCACAGTTCATGGGGCCATAACCAGCCTCTGGGCATAAAGGCACAGAACTTTATTGTTCTGGGCACAGATGGAGTCAAGAGACTGCATGAACCATCCACCTCTTGGTGCATTATCTTCCATGCTCTATCTGCCTCTGTGTCAGAAGTGCCAGAAGAAAGTCTTGTAAGACTCTTTTCTTTTGCAAGAGAGCTTGGGAGAATGAAGAGGAGTATTTACTGTTTGACACCTTGCAGAGGTGTTCCTGTGGGTGGGTAGCCAGTGCCTAATCGATGTGAAGGTGCACTATTACTGAGTAGTTGCATCCCAGTCTGAAAATATTTAGTCTGTTATGTTTATTTTTGATGCTTATTTAAGATGTCCTACTGGTGAGAAACTTTCCAGACTGCAGTAAAGTTTTATGTTTCCTTCATGCACTTCGTTCACTTATGTTGTGAGTGGTCTCTCAGCTATGCAATGGGTATTGGCACAGACACACAGAGTGTCTTCATTTCCCTTGGCTGAAAGTCATAGGTGAAGTTATGTGGGGAGGGAGGATTGATGAAGAGATGTATGCAACGTAGAGTGGTTCTTTCACCTCTAGTCACTGTGCAGCACAGTATCCTTTCTTACACTTTGGGACATGATACATGACAGGACTTTTTGGTTGGCCTCTCATGCTTCATAGGATGGGAAAGCAGCCCTTGGTGCCTGTGGTGAGCCTCGACTCCTCTTTGAGGGACAAAGCCATGTGTGATGTGGTGGCACACTTAGGTCCAGCCTTGTTATGAGCTCAGGGAGCTGATAAAGACACTTATGTTCAGCAGGCTGGCTGGCCATCATCAACCCTCGGCAGCAGCTGTGGTAGGGAGCTAAACCCCACTTGTAAACACTATAAACCCAGGGTTAGATTTTGCCCAGTCAAATCCCCATTTGTCTAATGCATGAAAAGTTGTTTTTCTGACTCTAAGATGGTGATTGTCTCATACACAAAAGCCCCGCTTATCCCCCACTGAGTAGGAACAAGGTACCTGAAAGCCTCTTGCACATCTGGCCTTTACTGTCACAATTCAGGGGTGGGGTGGTAGGTGGGATGTGTATGGGGAAAGCAGGTCCTATTGAATAAGGTGCAAAGCAGTGTTTGTCAACTTGTGTTTAACTTTGCTACTGTCAGTGGGATTCCCACCAGCTGAGGAGCCTTTGAGCCACCTCATTTTAGTATGGGCTTCCCCATACATGAGTTTTAGGTAGCTATGGAAGTGGGTCTGGCTTCCATAATGATGGGTAATGAGATTTATGCAGATACACCTAAAATTGGTGCCTGGTGACCAAAACAAGTATTATTGCTTGTGCTTTAAGCCAACTGAGATGAAGGTTGTGTGTTGGCTTTAAACTGAAGTCTTTTCAGATGGGGTCAATATATGGTGCGGGATGTCAGATTTGTTCAGTTTTCACCGATAAACCAACATTTTTTCCTCTTTATCTAGAAAAGCCATCCATAATGAGCTGCAGGATTGTGCTGTATGTCTTGGGAAAACAAAACATCCCTTTAAAGAGGGTCTCACTGAAAGTCTTGGGTTCACTCTATGGGAACAGTCTCTGCTCAGACGTTAACTGGCATAAGTGATAGAGGAACCAGCCTCTTTCCCCCGCTTTTTATTTCCAAATATCTCCTGGAGCCAAATCGAGACACTGCACAATGGGTGTTTAAACACACTTGTCCCTATCCCCCTCCTTTCTAGAAGCAATGTCTGGAATACAGGTTGTAAATCAGGTCCTACAGTGATTGATCCATGTGCCAGCAAGTGAAGCATAAAAATAGCAGTATGGTTGAAAGGACATAAAAAGGGAAAACAGACCATTATTATTTCTGAGCTCACGGGAAAAAGCAGTTGAATCTGACATGCTGGCCAAGTCTGAGTAGCCCTGGCCTGCCTGAAAAGCACAGACAACTGCTTTGCTTCCTCTTCCACAGCTGTGTACCCCCTGTAAACAAGGAGCCAGGCTGATTTTCTGCCCTGTGAACCTGGCACACAGAGGTCTGATTCCTTTCAGGAACTTCTCTTGAACCTTTGTGTGCTTTAAATCAACTCCTCTGTTTCTCCAGCTGTGAAATAACAGATTGGTGGGGCAAATTGCATCTTTGCTCTCTCTGATGACTTCATAAATGTGCTGACATGCCAGCCATACGTTTGAAGCATTGTCTCCCACCTTATCTTTTGATGTTTCTGTGGATTGCATAGTATTACTAGATAGAGAAAATTCTTAGCTTAACTGTTCTGTCAGCTTAATTGTAAGTCAGTAGGTTCTGTTCTGGTAATGTTTAAATAACAAGAACTGAAGTTTGAGCAAGAAAGAGCTACAATAGGATAGCAATATTTAAATTAAAAATAAGTAGGTGAAAATAAGTATAGGATGGAGAAATCTGCTGCCTATAGTTACATATTTATAAACCATTATTTTATTACAAAGGAGCACTGTATAGAATTGAAACAACAAGAAAGACTCTTCAGACTCAAAATGTCTGTAGATATTGCCTATATACTTCTAATAATCTTATGGTTTGAATGGGCAAAAGTAGTGAGAATATTGTTTGCTAAGTCTTCCTTTCTGCACTAAAGCTATTTGTTTCCCAGGAGACAGTTTCACCATTTCCTTAATTTTGTTGCATGAGCCTGGAAAACTCTGATAAACCTCCTCAGCTCCATAGTGCACACACGCATGCATGCATTCATGTGTGCGTATAAAGGGTTTATTTTATATATATATGTGTATATATATATAGTATCAAGGGATTTGTTGTCACAGGATTTTGTTATTACTCAGGTGATTCTCATGCTGTTGGGTTCACCTTTAAAAGGATGAAAGATGCTTTTGTTCCTGAGTATGACACAGTCCTCATTTAATTACAGTCATCGGCAAGCCTTCTGATCTGCCTCTTCCTTTATGCTACTTCAGAAGCTGAAAAAGATTCCAGTGATTCTTGAAGGAACCAAATAAGAATTCTCATTCCTATGGTTTGACAATTTCTTAAGATTTCTAATTCTCCCACATCTGATTGGTACCTGTTATTCTTTCTCTAACTGTTCTGATACTGATTCAGCCTTCTGTCCCTCACTTTAAAGGCTTTTTTGTGCTGTGTGCTGTATTGGTGTTGTCACCACCAATACTTTCTTGCCAGACTTTTTGGTCACTTTTCTTGGAAACATGCCTTAGTATTCAACAAGACTTAATAATGGTTTGTGTTATGCCCTCAGTTTCTCAGCAAAAACTTCTCTTGAATGGCTTGAAAATTATTGCTGAATGTAAAATGATTATGTCCAGCATGTATCTCTGAATGTCATTTTGAATGTATTATTCTAGAGGTATTTCCTAAGTACTATGCTCTTACTTCTCTGTGTGTAGTTTGGTACCAGGATAATGGTTTGGATGCATCCCCTTTGACCAGAACATCTGTGGTAGAAGTAACATTCTCTACCAGGCAGTGAAGGGGTTTTTTCTTGCCTTAGTCTGTTTTGCCATGCATGTGTTTTAATTAAGCCAGTCTCCATATTAATTAAAATAATCCTCAGCAATGGGAAAATTACATCAATTATCAAATACACAAAATGTTAGTATCCAAACCTTTGTACCTGCCTATAAGTACTAGTATAATAAACGCAAAGTTTTGAGTAACAAACTACTCAAAGCATGACAAAAATCTACAGTATTCTCACAGGCTTCATCTTACTTGCTGAAAAAAATTTGTCTTTTCTGACACATTTAACTTCAAAGATATTTTAATGTGGCATGGACACTTAGTTCGACTTAGGAGAAGCTTGCTTCAATTTATTTTAAACCCATTCAGCCTTGGGGTTGAGATACTTGGTCACATAACAGCCATTCAATAAGGTGTCTTCCAATGGCTGAGCCTGCAGTGAGATTGAGTCAAGCTGGAAGATGATTAGGTCAGCCTTTGCTCTGGAGCATGCAAATACATTTTGATAGTTACACCAGCTTGCTTCTTGAAGGGAAAGACAGGTAAGATGTGTGTCTAAAGACAGAGCAATATGCTTTTGCTGTGGTCCAGGTAAAGGAATAACTATTTCCTGCATTCCTAATAGCCTGCTCCATTGCCACTGCTCCATCCCCGCAGCTTGCAGTCTGTGTAACTTGTTCTCTTGCTGCTCTTCAATGGGTTCTGTAAAATGATGATGGAGATGGCTTTCCCCTCAACACACACTTCTCATCCACTTCAGATGATTAGCAGCTGGACCCTGTACCTTGTACTAACCCCTTGCTGTAAAACTCTTAGGCATTGCTTCATGCAGCCATTTGTGGATTATCCGCCTCAGATCCTAACTTAAATAGATGCAGCTTCATTAAGGTGTCAAGCTCAGGTAGTAAGGTTACTTTTTTACAATGTCCAAGCAACCAATATCTTGGTGTCAGGATTTATCCAGGGATTATTTTGGCAGTTGAAGCAATAACCTGAGGAGACTCTGAGATGCCAGCTAAAACCTTTGTTTACACTTTTTCTTTCTTCATTGATACAATATTTTCCCTTTCCCTGCTGATGTAAGTCCATCTATGACGTTTAGTTCTTGTCAAAGGCAAGCAGTTGACGTGAGCTGAGGATTTATAAAAATCCAAGACTTCATGAGAAGACCAAGGACCAGTGAGCAGATTTATGGGTAACAAAAAATGAGAGGTCTATAGACAGTAAGGGAAACAGTTTGAAAGCATTTATCTGAGTGATTCAGATTGGCCACCATACCGAGAACACCCCAGCTGAAGTAGAAAGCTAAGATATGGAACAACTTGGAGAAATGAGAACAGGCCAGTACCGTTGTCATGTGGATAAGGTGCATTGCCCTTAGAGGCAGTTCAGAAATGGGGGAGGTATAGGTAAACATATGAGTTTTACTTTGTCTGTGCACATTAGCACAGGTCACTCAGATAAGAAAATATTAACTTATTTCCATTGTATGTTTATTATCACTTGGTATCTTATACTAACACTTTCCTGTACTGTGTCCATGTATTCAGTGTCCAAGATTTCATTGGTTTCTTTGCTGACAGAGATACCTACATTTGAGATGCTCAATATGCTTAGCTGCTGTGCCCTTGCTTCTGCTCCCCATGCTGTTGCTTAGCCCACTGAAGTGAGGAAGAGGAGAAGAGGGAAGTGACAGCAGTGGAAGTTGCTCTTTTAAGCCAGCCCTGAAGAGACTAGCTGAACTTAAAGACTTACTGTGCAGGAGCCTTATTTCCCAAGACAAATGACTCAATTGCCTGTGTAAGGTGGTGCAAACACCCCTTTTTGTCTTGACAAGTTGGGAATTTGGAGATTGGAAATTACAGGCAGCCGTCAAAGAAAGCTCCTCCTGAAGCCAGGAGAGAAATTGCATGTGAGGTTCAGTTACATTGTAATTGAAGGTTACAGTGTGGAAAAGCCTTTAGGGAGTGTCTGTGCAGAAAACAGGAACTCAGCTACTGAAGCAGACATGTAGTTTCATTGCTTCATTTTCTCTGAAATGCCTTTGTTTTGATACACAGTATTTTGCAGGAGAAAGGCAATCACCCCCTGTATTGCAACCCCAGATCTTGGAGGAAATTTGCAGGGTCTGGATACTTCTTGGCCTGGCTGAATCAGTCTCTGTTTACTGCAAGGCACACAGGGGAGCAGAGGGCTGCTGCAGGATTCCCCATCAGATACAAGGTAGGTTGGAGGTCAGGGGAGACAAGTTCCTATAGGGACCTGGATGTTACAGATATGGATCAATGAGGTTGCAGAATTGAGGTAAACTGATGTAGTTCACTCTCTGAGCTGCTGGGATAGCAAGCGTTAAGGAACTGAGCTGGAAATCTCATGAGATCAGGCTTTTCTAGTGGGACGAGTTCCCATGCTTCCTGCTTTTTGATGTGCTGGAAATATTTTATGCTCAGCCTTTCTTGTGGTATCTTGGCACTACTTCTGTAAGTAGTTGGAGGGACATCATCAACATAACATAACATTCATGCTTCTGTCTAAAGTATTTTATTACTCCAAGTCACAACTAAAAGAAAAAGAGATTAAGATCCCTTTCATTCAGGCGCTTAAGTATGAACCAGTTTTCCTAACTGTTAGTCAGATCATGCCCTACAGTACTTAGGTTTTGAATTTAGGACTCTATTGGCTTTGATGACAGTACTGGTAGAGGAATTTTTGACAACTTGCTCCCATCTCTACCATAGTTTTCTGCCCCTTTGGTTGCATTACAACTCTTAAGAGGCTGCCCAGTCAACTTGACTGCTTGCAGAAGTGTTTGTCTCTTTTTAATTTTTTATTTGTTTTTAGGGAGGGTTACTCTTAATCAGAACAATTTCATCACCCTAGTTTTGCAGTGGGACTTCAGACTCTGATTTTTGGGCTGAACTGAGGTGACTGGCAAGTCGGGGCAGGACACAGAACTCAGAGTCAGAAGCTCAGAGACCTGTGACAGAACTGCTATATGCTGCTGGCTGATACTTTGTCCATCTTTGGACTTTACACAGAAAGCCCAAAGGCTGGTACAGATAAACTCATCATGGTTCCTCTCAACTTACAGGCCTATAGACTGAAATGAAGTTTCTGTTCTCTGCTCTGAGATGATCCTGTTGTGTTGCAGTCTACTGGCTTGTATGGTGTGATATTAGCTGTGCAGTCTTTAGGCAATAGCATTTCTTATTAATTGGATTTTCAGTAACTACTGAAATGATGCCAGCTACAGGGCTATGAAAGTCCTGAAAGTTTCCAATGAGAATATAGATTTAGCAACAGAGGTAGAAAAGGCTCCAGTCATGAAACCAGTGTTCAAAACTGAACTGAAACTTAGCCAAAGTTCAAGACTGTTTGGAGCCACTGCATTAGCTGGCCATTATCTTCAGTCTAAAACCAGTCTTTGAGTTGCATGAGGTTTATAAGCATATGAGCAGGCCTGTGCTTGTGAATACGTGCTTCTGAAAGAAGCACTGACATGACATTTCTAGATGCACTGGCATGCTTGTGGGGTATCCTGATGAAGAAAACTTGTGCACAAACTGCTTTCAAGTTATGAAATGTATTCTCATAATGTGTAAAGTGTGCAAACAACTGTCCTCAAAAGTTCCTGTACCTTGTCCTCTCTTCACTTTTACCACCTATCCCTATCTCCTCCATGTGCCATATCCTATTAGGAATAACAGGACACACTTATCAAGGGCTGCTGAATGACCGCTTCAGAAGGTATAGTACATGAGTGGATTAGGACCCTTCACAAGTCAGGAAGTCTCTAATTTATTGGCCTTTTGAATAAACAGCTTTAGCTTTTCATTTACCCACTTATAAGTGGCGTGTCATGGACCACTTGGAGAACTACAGTCACCTCAGGACTGTCTATAGTGTTGCTCACTTCACTTGGAGCTCTGCTTGTTCAGGTTTCCTTTGTGACTGTTTCTATGAAGGCTATAGGTGGTTAACCAAATAAGACACTTACTTTTTTCACTCCATAGCCAAAGAACCCACCAAATGTACCAGCCATGAGGGAAAGGAAGCTGAGGAGGCAATAAACATTATCTTAGTGATGTTGCCTCTAGTTCTTGTTCCCACTTTTTTGCTTTTAACCCCCTGCTCCCTCATGTCTTATACTTTTAAGAATTTTAAGAGACAGTATATTTTATCATACTGGTTTTTCAAGCTGTTAGCAAATTTGCAAGCATCATGATAAATATAAAAAGAGTCAAGAGATGATATTCTCTCTGCACAGACATGAGCTTTCTTCTCAGTTTTTTTGTCAGTATTTTACTTCAAATATACTTGGTTTAGGGGTTGGATTTTTTTTTAATTTTTTTTTATTTTTATTATTTATTTATTGATTTCTTTTTTATTTAAGAAAAACTTGAACAAGTGTAATTTTTCTAAACATGACATCTTATTGAACAACAAACAGGACGAGAAGACCACAAAAGACCCATCCTCCTTGAACACAGGGTCATTTAATCTGTGTAGATAAATTATGTCAGTCTAATAATTCTGTGATGTAAATCTGGAATACGCTGGACTTGAGTGGTATTTGAACCTGAATGAAAACTGAGCTTAGCTTAGCTTAGCTGCAGCTCTTGTATCCAGTATATTTTTCACTGGCCTGGAGATCAGGAGCCTGGGAACAGGAGCTTGTTTCTCTGCATTGTGTTTGTACTTTTCTGACTGGGATCTCTTTCTGCCTTAACTCTCATTTTCATCTTTTTAGGTACAAAACCTCTAGCAAGCAGCTGAGTTTCTCAGTTTACTGAGCTGTAAAATGTGTCTGTTGATATTTGCCTATTCCTGGTGTCCAGAAATACCTGGAAGGGCAGAACTCCTCCAAAGCAGAGCTTATGAAGCTGTAATGCAAGCAGGATATGGGACAAACACTGAATTTTAAACAAAAAATATATAATCATATAGAAAA
This sequence comes from Agapornis roseicollis, assembly GCA_002631895.1. NCBI lineage: Eukaryota > Metazoa > Chordata > Aves > Psittaciformes > Psittacidae > Agapornis > Agapornis roseicollis. The sequence continues at coordinate 161,341 of NDXB01018454.1, forward strand.
TAATGAACTCTTAATGACTAAGGAGGATTTAATAAGCAAGAAAATCTTGCAGAAATCTGCTCTCTGACCACTGTTATTTAATATTCCTACTGCAAATCTGGTATATCACAGAGACTGGTGCCTTGGAAGTACTTTCATGTGATTAAGTTAAGAGTTTTATGTCTATCAGTAGAGAAACTAGACCATTTTTATATGATGTGAGATATGCACTAGAGAATAGTGATTCTGAAAAAAGTTGTGGGCATGATGTAGTGACTAAAAGGAAGTGTTATGCTCCTGAGTGTCTGCTTGGGTAAGGACGTTACTAGTATTCCCAATACCTCCATCAAACTAACATGTTCCATCTTAATTTTTTTTCAATAGCATATTGGCATATTTTGTTTTAAAAAAGGTTTGGGTTTTTTTCAGACTACAATTTAAATTCTAAAATGGAAGATTTAAAGAATCTTAATTTAAGATTTTATAAATGTAAGACTTTATAGTTTGTTTTTGTGAAGAAGTAGAGAATTTAAGAAATGGTATGGTTACAGTCTGTGAGTATTTGCATATGTAGAATGCATTTAATAGCAGTGGGCTTTTTAGCTTATGAGACAATGGCACAGAGTTCCAGAGTTAGATTATGATGTAAAGGAATTCAAAGTGTAAAGAGCAGGTAGCTGGCTTACCCAGTTTACATTTTTAAACAAAGAGAAAATGTAATCTTAAAACATGGATTGTCATTCACCCAGAATTTTTCAGCTTCTGTAAAGGAATTCTTCCATAATTCTATGTGGGGATTTTTGTTAATCAGCAGATGCTTAAATGAAATGATCATAATGATTCTTTTTGGCTTCAGTTGCAAAAGTATGAGTATTCCTTAAAAAATTACCACTTCTTTCCATCGCTGATTAAAACAATCTGAAGTTATCAAAAGAAGTTAAACTTTTATTTCAGGATATTAATAGTTAACTGTACACAAAACTTCTCTCTTTCTAATTCCTTTTATTATATAGCTCTTTATAGAAAGAAAGCTTTCCTCAGAATGCATCTATCTAAGTGACTCTCTGTTATATGATGCTGTATTTTTAATCCCACAGCATATGGAAAGCATTCCCTTGTACTAAAGAGATACCCTTCTATAAAGCTGAGATTTTGGTTGCTCCAGTGACTCAGAGTCAAAGGAATATCCCTTTCGGGCTTCCAGTGAGTGACAGAATAAAGCAGACTTCCATGTGCACACATTAAAGATATGCTAAAATACATGTATGTTTGCGATTAGTAGCTGGAAGTCCTGACCTCTAAGTTCCCTGATTGACTGGGATGCATTTTTCCCTACCGCAGAGGACTAGCAGAAGGCTTGTGCACAATCTAAGCTTCATTCACCTCGATGCAGTTTTGAGTACTACCATGGGACATGGGTGGGCAGAAGTTTCACTCACTGGAAACATTTCAATTTCAGTTTGGAAACAATTCTACTAACCAATGAATTATTTTCTTTAAAGCTTTTACAGACCAAGGAACATTGTCACATAATTCCGTTACTGAATCCAGCAGATTTTTGTTAAATTACAACACCTCTCTTAGGAATATATTAAATAATGATTTAAAGACGTAAAGGTATGACAAATTTACCATTTTCCTTAAAGTCCGACTTCAATATATAATTGCCTACCCTTATTTCCACTTTGAATTTTAGATGTATCTTCTAGCCATTGAATGTTAATGTACTTTGCTGCTAGCTTGGAGTCCTAAGACTCATCACAATTTAAGTCTGTAACAGAGATAAAATAGCTCAAAAGAGAAAAAGTGAATAATAGTCTATGTATCTCTCTTCATACCAGCTAAAACTGTTTGTCAAATCTTCACACCTTCATTATCCACAGTGAGTGTTTGAGGTGAAGAGAGAAATGCCATTTCTCTGAAGATGGTGGCTTCCTTAAACATTTGGCTTATCTGGTTTTCCATATTGCACATTATAATTATCCATCAACAGTAATGAAGAAGCTCTTGAAGTTCAGGAGGGGTACCACAGGACAGGACTTTCATCTTGTTCAAACAAATAGTAGTATCAAAGTTCTTACAACCCTCTGAAATAGGTTAGAGACTTTGAGGTGAATATTTAGCAACTTGGCTGTGTGTGGGCAATGCAAACACAGGCTGCAGCAAACAAGACTTCCAGCCTTTTTTTTAATGTGTCCTACGTAAGACTGAAGGTTGAGAGCAATTTGCTCCTTAGTAGACTGGAGTCACCAGAACGGGGGCCTCTTCATGTTGACTCGCAAAACCCTTTCATGCTTATCAGCATACAGCTGGATTTCCTCTGCTTTATCACACTACCACTTTTCCTGTATGGCTCTCAGCTTTGTTTGGAGTTCTCTGGGCTTGCTATTATATGCAGTTCCCTTTGATGCCAATGATAGATCTTGCAACTGTGCTCTGTGAAAGGTGCACCTCTCCTGAGGTGTTGTATAATTGCAGGATCACTCTTATCTCATCAATCTCAATGTTTTCTAATTTTTTTTGCCCTGGGTTCTTGTTTGAGGCATGGTGTAAGACATCCCTGAAGATTTCCAAGCTGTTTTGTTGAAATTCTTTAGAAATTTTCACACTGAGCTTTTAATAAAGCAAATCACGGAGGCTGATGTCTGCTGAGTGCGTAGTTTCCCTTACGGTAGGTTGTTTTGTAAATGAAGGAAATATTTTACTCTTTAGCGGAAGAGCTTTTAATTGTAGTTGTTATGACAAGAAGAGGACTCTGGACTGTTTCTTGTTAATAAAACTTTTCCTCTTACATCAAGGTTTATGCTAGGCTATTCCATGTAGTCATTGTCTCCTTCTGAACTGGCAAGCTTGAAATGTGTACTCCCTTGTGACTGAAATGTTGAGAAAACTGCCCAACATATCAGCTATACACTGCTCTGTAATCTTATGAATAATTTCAGGTTGATTGATTCCAGTCTCTTGTTTTGCCTCACTTCTGACAGCAGTATTTCTTGTTTTGTTCCCTGAACATTAAATGTCTTCCACATGTACTTCATAGTTAACTAATTTTGCATTGTCACTTTGAATTACCAAAAAAAATAAAGATAAACAATTCTTTAAGCTGAGCCATTTTTACAATTTATTTTTTTAAATAGTTTTGAATTCATGCTTTAATTGATGTATTTTTGTCCTCTTTTCTCCATTTCCTCTTACTTCCTAAGATATGTTGCTGCTCTAACATATCTTGCCTGCCTGTTGTTATAGCAGAGAACAATAGCAGAGGGAAGCTCAGCAGCAGTAATGGAATAACTGATGCCTGGTCGAGCTCATTAACAGATATCATATCTAGGAATGGAGAAATGAGGCCTACTGTGTTACCCACCGTATCTGATGAAGACATAGGCTTGAGATCTTTGCATAGTAAGTGGAAGAAGAGAGTAGTTCAGCAGGTGGGACTACCTTTTTCCAAAGGTATGTAGCAGTATGAGACAACTTCAGCCACTTTAAAAGTCCACTTTTTCAGAATAAAACTATAAATTTGCTTTTGAAAAGAAAGATCTGAAAGGCAGGGTAAGAACTAGGACTATTTGAAGGCATATGGTACAGTGGTGGGAATGCAAGCTGCACACAGGCTGGGGTTATAGCCATGAAAATATGGTACTTAAGGAGTTCTTGTGCTAAATGGTATTGAGGAAGGTCAGAGAGAAGTTTAGCTGCTCATGGGAATAAGACAGTGTTTCCCATCATTAGGTGTGGATGCCAGTATGGATATCCAAATGAGAAATATGCAGGGACACCAAGAATGGCTCTAGAAATGAAGGTAGCATTGCAGGAAGTGTCATGCTCCATCTTTTCTTGAGTGAGAAACAAAATACATAGGTATAACCTTTCTTAACCCTTAATCATTCTTCCCCCTCCCTCTTGGATAGAGACAAGTACTCACTATGAATTACTTAGCCCAAGTTAGTGAACAGAAAACTTGGGCTCTCATATGACAGCTCTCATAGTACTCTGCAACAATAGCTTGTGCTATATGCCAGACAAGGTCTATGAAGAAATGACATATTTCATTTTTTTTAAGGGAATGCATAGCTACCATGTGAAATCATGTGCAGTGGCACAGTTCCGTGCTCTCTGGCAACAAAACGCACAGACCATAGACCCAGTGGCTTTTAACCATGAAGGCCAGTCAGGACTGCAGTCCTTTCACACATCGGAAGAGATTACTGGGACCTCATTTTCAGACTGTCAGATTTCAGAACATCCCCATTTATTGAGCACCCATTAATTACTGAAATTAATAATCAGAAAGCTAACCAAATGAGTCCTGTGGGTAGTTAAACCCAGGTAACTTTTCTTTGTCTATTATCATCTGGATTATATTACTATATAATATACAGGGAAGAGAAAGGGAAATTTAATCTCCAACTTGGCCTTCACACCCTTTGGCAGCATATTAAAGTGAACAATCTGTGTAAGTATATTCTATAATTTCAAGCTCCCTGGATATGACAGACACTTCATGCATGAAGTTTGCTTTCAGTGTCATTTTTTACTGTTTCTAAAATAAAATCAATTGCACATTTCAGCTTGTTTAACTGGTACAACATTCAAAGGCATGGAACAAAATATCCTGCTTGGGCTGCTGCTCTTAGCTGTGGCACTAAGCACTTGCCTAAGTGCACGTTGTAAAATACAGATCATTGAAAGTATTCCCTTCTTCCTCTTTCAAAGGTCAATATAGACTTTCACATCCAAAATACAGCTAACCTGGAGGATTGAATGCATTATTTATTGTCATGTGAATAGAGCTAACCTGGAGGACTGAATGCATTATTTACTGTCATGTGAATAGAGCTGCAGTCAATATCTGGTTAATATTTGCCATATGCAATGTTGTATATCTTTTTGTGATAGCTGAGAGCTGACAAGACTATTTACAGGGCAGAGGGGGTTAAGTGTGCCACTCTTTTCCCCTTTTCTCTCCATTACAAGGGCTGTGTTTGCACTCACTGAAATCAAGACATGGTGTGACCTCAGCTGTCAAGGATTAGTTGAGTTTTTGTTTGGTTTTGGTGGATGAATACAGACAAAGATAAACCATCTAGTCTTAAGTAGATGGAAAACAGAGACATGGATCTTATGCACCATAGTAGTTATATGTCACTGCCCAAAATTGCAGATAGTGAACAGGAGAGGTAATGGCTGGGGTAGTTTTGCCCTCAGCTTTTAAGGTGTTGAGTTGCTTTGTACAAGACAGATATGTACACATACCAAAACTTCTCTGAGATATCTGGCATCAGAGCACCTTAAAGAACATGAAGGTGACCCTCAGTGTTTGGCTGAAGAATGGTTTGTAAGGAGCAGGTGTTACAAACCTGGGGCAAATGCTGCAGCTGTGGGTCACCCCATGCACTTACCCAAGGAGTCTGGGAGACATCTGAGCTGCTTGCAGTCATCTGCTAGTGTGGTGCAATGGTTACTATGTATATTATACATGAGCAGTGGTGGGCATGGGTCTGGTGATGTGTCATGTGAGCTCTTTGAAGTATGGAAATCAGACCAGCAGTTGCAGGAGTCACCCTTGTAACTGGAAAAAATAATTACTAAATAATCTATCTTCATGCTGAAGAAGTGCTGCACAGCCGGCTGCGAACCACAGTGACCTCCTAGTGTTGGCTGCAAGGCATGTTTGACAAGTGGGTTGACCCAGTGTGAATCCTGATGTCCTGAACTTATCATAACAGCTTTTCTTTGGTTTTCAAAGTATAGTTTGTGAGCTGGGCTTATTCCTACAGGTTTCATTTTTGTGATGATCAGAGATAAAGAATTCAGTCATGGGGCACAAGTAGCAAGGTTTTCCATTTCTAATGGAGGAATAAGAAACCAGCTTTAGAGAAACATTTTAAAAGTATGTATTTCAGCACTTGTGAAATGGTGGTGGTTTATGCCAAGAAATCAACAGGGAGGTAGGATTTCTGCTTTGTCTAAAACTGACATGATTTGAAAGGATTTCTTTAAAATCTCATGACTTTTCAGTGACTCTTTTCCCTGTAATTGAGACAGAAGAGTAATTCAATCAGAAGATGACGTCAGTTGGTTTAATACACAGATTATAGTTTCAGTGAAGTGTTTACTTCCCTACACACTGGACATCTGGAAACATTCCCCTGCCACATTTTATTAGAACATTGAAATCACCTCGTTAAATGATACGGAGAGATTTAGAAAGCAGGGTAATTGCTGGGAGATCAATCACAGATTAAAGTTCCCATGCCATTTTAATATGTTCCTATTTACCACCACAGACACTCATTCTGTCCATTGACTATGCCATTTTAATGATTTTCATCACTGACTTCCAGGTTTTCTGAGCCTTCTCCCAGTGAAATGAACCCTGCAGCATTTTCCTGTCTTTGTTGTTGAGCGAACGAGCTGATAAGCAACAAAGTACATATGCCAAATTACTCTTTTAGTACCAACTGTTGCTTTTCTCTTAAAACCAGAATAGTAGAACTAGGACTGGACAGAAAATGTCACCTGTTTATCCACATTTATTCTCTCAAATCTCTGAGCTGGGCTTTATTCATCATAGAATGCCACAGAGCAGACAAACTGAGGTCTACTGTTGTGGCCAAGGGAGATTTAAGGTGGGTAAGTGATAGTGCTCGGAGTGTGGCGTGTTGAATGCTGAACGTAGGTGAGCATTCAGAGAGGGAGAGGAGATGCAGTGAGGAGAGCTGCAGTGAACGACGGTTGCTGCAGTGAAGGCAGATGCTGAACAGGCATTTACGGTCTCAGAGCAAGAGGCTTTTGAGGGAGGAACAGCACTGCAGGTGCAGTGGTTGGGGGAATGAACCTGCCCTGAGCTTGTGAAGGTTGCAGCTGATGGAAAATAGCAGCTGCATTAGCTTGGATAGGCACTGGGTGTGCAGTGCTGCTGGGCAGGGCACTACATTTTAACAGATGTGTTGGAAATGAGGCTAGGGCTCTGCCAGGAGAAAGAAACTTGAGGGAGCTGCCTCTTTGCAGGTTACGTGTTGTGGTGCTCATTGGGTGTCTGTACAGTCAAGGGAGCTGACAAGATCCTACAGGCACAGGAAGGGTCAATAAGTGTCAGACATGAATGATACGGAGCATCTCACCTGGGGGAAGAGCACATTAGTAAAGCTCAAACAGTGCATGCATCTCTGGTAGAGAGGAGTAAATTGTGCTTTCATCTGTGTCATAAGTCAGGACTTGAGAGGTACCCACATAGTGACTGATGTGTAAATGGAAAGGAGGAGCCCATAAGTGCAAAGGGGAAGTTGCTTGGAGGTTTTGAGCAGTGTTATTGATAACGACTTGTGAAAAACAAAGATTACAAACCAAGAACCTCACTTGAACTGTCACAAGTGTCCCAAAGGTGATGGGACAGAGTTGGCATAACGCTAAAGAAGTATTTTCTGTGATGACAAGAAAATATTCCAAAACTATGTCCTGTATCAACACTTTTACCTTCTTTGCGAAGAGAACCAACGGAATGTAGTGCTCATATGCTGGGCTTGTGGTCTATGGCAAAATGTTCTACTTCAAAACTCTATGCAATTAAGTACCTACATAACTGCATATCCTTTATGCTCTCTTCATGCAACCTAGTGTATTGGAAAGAATAATTCTTAAGGTAAATTTTTATTAGCACTTGAATCTCTGTTTCTGTTACACTCCAAACTAATGGTATGTGGTTTTGTCCCTCCTTTTAACAACTGTAAACAGAAGCAGATGGGAAGCCAGGAGAGTTGACAGAAATCAGGAAGAGGAGAAGAAAAAGCCCCGAGAAAATGGTAGGCACACGTGGCACACTCTGATCTCACTGTAATAAGGAGGCTTGTAAAGACTTGCATTCGCAGGTCATTTCCCGCTGCTGTATGGGGTGTTCGATTTACTTTGTAAACAAGGATCACAGCGCTCCGGTTTTAGGCAAATAGACTGTGGATACATTTTCATAACTGAACTGGAATTACTTTAGAAGTGTCTAAGAGCTCCCACTGCTTTTCATTTCTTTTAGACACAGCTCTTTATATGTTGTGTGACTATTGACAGCCCTGGAAGGCAGTCTTAGGTCACATTTCTTTTGCTTTGATTCAGGCAATGAAAAGAGATACAGCTATTTTCCATGTCTAGCTAGCAGCTGTGGAGTTTCTCTCTGCCGCTATATGTATTTTCCTCTAGTTTCTGGTGTTTCTGCTCGGCTCTGCTCTGTTAGCTATGATCTCAGCATCAAAGGTGCTCAGCCATCGATGCTGCCCACGTATTGGCTTGCTCCAGGTGCAAGGAGATTAGCTTGCCTGGCAAGGAAATGCAGACAGGTGGCGAGAATCCAGTATGGACTCAGGCTCTGCCCCTTATGGACAACTTCATTATAACCAGCTTGACACACAGAGAGCAAAAATGCACTTGGGCATGGTTTCTGAGGAGAGCAGATACACAGTCTCTTGTTTCACCTCCATCCAAAAGCCCCAGACACCTGTGGGGGCTGTCTCACAGTGCCCTTTCCTGGAAATGAAAGACCAGCTCTTACCTGTCTAGTTCCATGTGATCTAGGACCCTCCACACAATTTGGGTGAAGTGCCTTTTAATGCTCTTTGTTATTGACTGTCCTTTGATGTTACTCTCAATATTTGGAAAGTCAATGTTTCTGTTTCTGCTCCTTTGGTCTTTGTGGAAATGAAAAATGTTTTACTGCTCTTGCAAAATGACACACTTCAGATGTACTTTGGTAATATTTTGCGGGAGTTTAGTGAGCCTTCTCACCTATTTCCAGGGCCCTTAGGCTTACTGATCAAGGTAATTTTGCTTCCACTTCAAGGCCTTAGGCTGAATCCAGCTAAGGCAAATGCACGCTTATTCCTATAAAATGCTTCCTGAGCACTTCCAGCTTCACCAGAGAACAAAACACATTGCATCCCTAATCTCACACCTGCCCATTCCTATCAAAAGACCATCGCTGTCCTCCCATATGACAATTCAATCCCTTTACTCCCTGGGGAGCATCTCACCTGCCTTTGTCTCCCAAACCCACCCAGGCTTCCTGTCCTGCCAGAGCAGCAACCCCTCTCTCTAGCCATAGACCCTTCATTGTCATGGTAAATCAGCAGCTTGAATACCAGGTCAGTTCTCACCAATGTGCAAATCTTTCTGCTCTAGGGAGATTCCCAGGACCCAGGCAGTGTCAAACTTCCTAGCTTCAAGTATCTCTCACACATGGTGTGAAGGCTTCTGAGAGCAGGAATTCATAGCAGCAGGGTATCATGCTGCTTGTTGCCTGTGAATTCGATGTAACCCGGGCAATTTAGGACACAAGAACCATATGCTGTGAACTGAGGTCATCATCTGCTTTTGGTCTACATTGACTTTGCTCTTGTACCCTCTGGGATTTGTTTTGAGTTTTGTATTCATCTTCCTCTAAAAACAATCAGTTTTCACCATGATCCAGCCAAAGCCAAAACCTCCCTTGTTCTCAGGCCCAAAGAGTAAGGCTAGAGTGAGATTGAGGGGCAGGGAGAGATGAGACAGGGACCAGGCTGACCTCCCTTCCCACAGGAGGGGACTGGCATGAGCAAAGCCAACCTGAGGGTTTCTGAAGCTGCCTGCTGCTTCTTAATTCTCTCCAGAAACCAAACCCTCTCTGCTCTCAGGAGAGGGAAATAGCTCTTGGGGCAGCTTTGTCCAGGTTGGAGGAAGCTGGAGGCCATGTAGTCAGGAAGGACTTCAATGCACTCAGGCTGGGGCTGGGAAGGCTGGACTTCTGACTGTAACCTGCTTTCTGGTCTTAAGGCTAAATCACAGTACAGAGCAACAGCAGAAATAACACTGGCCAGTGAACAGGGATGGGAGCTAGTGCTAGTTTCTAGCCCCAGCTTAGTCCTGACCTGTTTTGTGATGGTAGGAAAGACAAACATCCCCTTGTGCCCATTTCTCCTTTTATCTTTGACAGTTTTCCCAGGTTATTCCTTGTTTCAATAAGCAGGCTACAGTCCTGGCTGGGGGAGCTCTCATTTTTGAGACAGTATTGAAAAGACTCGGATTGATGGTTGGATCTGAGTAGGTCCTATCGTCAGATGGGATTGTACTCCTGCTACTGCCAGCTGAGGAAAGCCACTCTGTCAGTGGGAACACTGCTGAAGATGGCTCAGATAGCACATCAGAGTGACAAACTATTGGAGAAAGGGCTGATGACCGGTTTTGAGGCACAGCTGTTGTAAGGGATGCTCTGGCAGCACTTCAGGTCTTCATACCCAGGTTGCCATAGTGGGTGCTTTTCATCCAAGCTTTCAGAGACATCACGTCAGTTTGGTTTAGTAAATATTTCAACAGTCTGTCGAAGTTCCAGTGAAAACAGAGAAAACCGTTGATTCTACAGACCCTTTATCCCAATGTACACCTCACACCAGGCTTTTCAGCAACCTTGTTTAGTCAGTGTTCACTGAGGCCAAAGGGACACAAAGTGCAAAATCTTGGGCTCACTGAAGTCAACAGCAAACTTCTGCCTGGTTACAGTGAAGCCAGGCTCACACCAAAGTCAGAGAAAGGAATTTTAGGTTCTCTGTTTCTTTCTCTCATTAAAATAATAATAATCATAATAATAAATCCAACCACAAAACTGGAGCCTCTTTCATTTAAAAAAACACAAAGTTTGAGAAAAAAGTAAATCAAAATCAGGCTGAAATGAACAATGTGTGTAAGGAAATATATAATTTTTTTAATTATTAATTTTTTTTCACAGAAGTGGCTGCCTTGGGCATTAATCCATGTGAGGGAACCAAACTGGGTATTTTTTTGACTACCAGTCTCCGCATCACTGAAGCAGTATTCACAAAAGCTTCCTGGGATAGGCATGGATTTACCATACTGATTTTCCCACCAGAAAATTTGATATTTTTCAACATAATTATTGTCCTGTTGAAAACTGTTCTGTAGTATGGATATTTTGTACACATGAGTCACTTTAAGGAAAATTCCTATCCAGCAAAACTTTCCAATGCACTACTTTATTTTCCTTCTTTGTATTTTGTTTCCCAAACATAAACAACTTCAGGGGCTCCCAGGGAGTCTCCCAAGGTTAATAAATACTATGTTGTGAGTCTTTGTCTTGATACATTTCCCTTTGTTTCAAAATACAGTGGAAAATAAATGAGAGCTAAAGAACGCATTCACACAAATTGGGGATTTCTGCATTACCTGTGTGGGTGTTTAAAGCTGAGAATGCTCTGTGCACCAAAGTTTGTATATACCCATATATACACGTGATTTCTAGTTTGTTTTCCTCTCTATTTGTTCTCTGCTACCCTATCTTTCTCCTTCCCTACATTTACTGATATTTCAGCAGTGTTTTGTTTATGAGTGGCTTTTTCCTTTTTCTGTTTTAACCACTAAGATGGATTATAATTTTCTTTCTTTTTTTCTTCCTTTTCTTTTTAACTCCCTTTATCTTCCCATCCCCATTTCTTTTCCTTTCCCCTCTAGTTCTGCCTTTCTCTGTGTGATCTCATCCTTATCCCTGATTTAGTGTGATAACACAGAAAACACCCCCTTGTTTTCAGAAGCTCCTCTATGTCTCAGAACAAGCAATACACTGGGCCAGCTCCTGACAAAACATGGCCCTTTTGTCTGTCATGTGCTGGCTCACCCACTTGATTGAAATGGCTCTGTTTTAGGTGTAGATAGTATGCTCGGGCTGCCTGGCAGGTGCATCTTACAGCCAGGGTCACCCAGCAGTAAATTCTCTAATTACAGGTCCTGGAGGTGGAGCTCTCCTTTGATGTGACTTCTTCTGTTGTGGCAAGCGGATACAATTTGACTGAGATATCAAATGCAGATAGCAGTAAAATTTTAATTAACAAGTCAAAGCTTTTATCTGGGGGTTTAGAACTCAAGCCAACAGATTTCTTCAGTCTAAAGAAATCACAGAGTTGGTGGGGTGGGGGCAGTGCCTTTGTAATGTATACAGTTTATGACCCATTTTATGATGCTTGCAAAGATAAAGCTTCTTTAGCTGTTACCTTTCCCATTGGGAAACCTTTTAGGTCATACACAAACCCAAGGATGTTGTTCATTGTATGCTTTATTTTCATCATTTAACTCCTCAGCGTGTACACATTTTCTCTTGTGATGCTACAGATTACTTAGCAGGAGAAGATGGGGCATTCTGGCACTTGCCTTCCTGCAGCTGGGGCTGCACAGAGTGCCCCAGCACTCCAAAATCGTGTGCTGGCTTGCTCCTCTTTTGGTCAGCTAGACAATAGTGGTATTAGTGGCCTGACCTGTGGGACAGAACATTTCTTCCATTATTTACTTGTTATCCTAACAATGGAAGCCTGATTGAAACGAGGCTGAAAATTGGCTCTTACCTTCTTTGTCTATAAGTGGAGAAGTCACTACTTGCTTACAGTGCTTTCCAGGGATGCTGTCACGATCAAAGCAGCTAGGTTCCACATGCTGGCTGCCTTAGTCACGCCACTCATTCTGCTGGTAAGTGGGAGCTGGGAGAGCAGTCTGCGTGCTGTGTGTTGGGTGTGTGATTGCTGCTGCCTGTGAACTGAAAGAAATGCAATTGTGCACGGAAATAATAATAAAAAAAGGAATTCACATCCCCCAGTGTCACCTTTGCTAGAAGCCACATGTCAGAGCACCCCAACAGCGCCTAATGAGAGACATGTGGATGGAGAGGTTACATTCTATCTTAATAAATGTAACTTTCTTGCATTTATGGGTCAGCTATGCCTCAGAAGTTACTTCCAAAGATGTTTACAGACCGAAGTTATAAAATGCTGTAGAAAAAGATTAAAAAATAATATTGTGAGCAAAAGAAAAAATACCTCAAGTGTTCACCGTGATGCTATCTATGTATGTGACTCTTCCAGACTGAGAAGTGCTTCAGATGAACGCCGCTATACTGCAGAGGATAGTGAGTCTATGGAGGTGTTATATGTCATCCTTGTGTCTTTCTCAGTGCATCTGGGATTGGCCCAGGAGTTTCTGCAACTGTGCACACAAAGATCTTTGTTCAGGTAACATATACCAGTATCAGATAGCACTTAGGAAAGTTTTCAGTACAGATGCGTTTAACCGTGGTCTTAGGGACCTTCCTGAAATGAAGCCAAAGAACCTGAGTCAAAGACCTCTGTAATCAGTGCAGCATCATGAACTTGTGTTTATGCAAATATATCTTTAGAGGTGCCAGCTAGCCTACAGCTTTGAATTTCCGAGCTGACTTCTAGTGGGACTCCTGAAATGGAATTCTATTGAGCATGAAAAGGGCCAGGGCTCCTTGTGAATTTATAGTACCCAAATATAAAGTAAAAGCTACCACTGTTGCAGTAGCATCAAGAGTTTTCCAAAGCTGTAGAATGAGTCAAAAAGTTTAAGAAAAAAAGCAAGCAAGCGAGAAAGAATAAAAATGAATACAGGAAGATTTGCCGTCCTTGTATTGAAAATACGCAAATTAACTTTTTGACATTTGCATTACTAATTTTGGTGCTTTGATGGAAGTTTGCTGTTACCATACTTTAAAGCCCCAGATATCACCTCACACGGCTAAGAAAAAAGGAGGAGAGACTTCAAAGTGAATAATTACCTGTTGATGATGTATTATATTTAAAGACTCTGGCTGTGGATTAAAGCTAGCTCTAGGGTTGTTAATAGCCTGCAGTAAACAACTAATGAATCAAAGAAAAGAAGCAAAAAGCAGCTATAGTTGAAGGACATTCCATTAATACCAAAGGCCACAGTTCAAGTGCTAACTTCAATGAAGTGTAACACAATAAAATACAGTAATTTCACACTAGAGTGTATAAGAACTTAGAGTAATGGCCACAGGTGAATTGTTAGGGATTGTCCTTTGAGCTTTGTTTTCAAAACACTTTGATGCTATGCAGAGAACCAGGTTTTCCACCCCACTGTTTTTTTTCTGCAGTTTATCTGCAGTTTTTATGTGGTGTAATGAAAAGAAGAGATTTGAATGTGAAGAGTTATACCTACAGCAGTGGTGGAAACAGCGTGCTTCCAGAGATGAAAATAAAAGCTCAAAGGAGGAGCACATGCATAAAATGGAGAGAAACCAGCTGAGAACAGTGTAGAATAAATTGGATGTCTACAGGGATCTTTTTGGTTTTGAAATGCTGAGAATCTTGATGAAACAGGAAAGTGAGTGATTTAAAGGGTTGCTTGGGGGAAACAATATTAACATACTTTAGCTGAGTAGTTGACAGCAGTACTGTGGTCCTTCAATCATAGCCCATCTTCTTCTCATCAGAACAAACAACTGGCAGTCCTCACATGAGCAAGGCTGGAGGGCCCTCATTTCATACAAAATGGAACACTAACCTGAGAAGGTTTAGGAGAGGGAGTATTATTTTTATTTAAATATGTGGGAATTGAGGTCATTTGAAAATCCTGAACTTTTTAGGGGAATCTAATTTCTGCCTTTTAAAATTATTTTGGGAGAAATAAACCACAGTGAAACACTGGCAGCTTGTAGTCTGATTAGGCTGATATATACGACATGGAAAGGACTAAGATTGTCTAGTTCCAACCCCCCTGCCATAAGCAGGGACACCTCACACTAAACCATGCCACCCAAGGCTTCATCTAACCTGGCCTTGAACACTGCCAGGGATGGAGCACTCACAACTTCCTTGGGCAACCAATTCCAGTGCGTCACCACCCTAACAGTAAAGAACTTCTTCCTTATATCCAATCTAAACCTCTCCTGTTTAAGTTTGACCTTAAGTAAGTCCTTAAGTTTAAGGACCCCTTGTACTGTCACTACAGTCCCTCATGAACAGCCCCTCCCCAACATCCCTATAGGCCCCCTTCATATCCTGGAAGGCTGCTATGAGGTCTCCATGCAGCCTTCTCCTCTTCAGGCTGAACAGTCCCAACTTTCTCAGCCTATCTACATACATCTTCCTTGCTGACTTCTAGCCATCAGTTCCCGCTGCTTACCTTGCACGAGTTCAGGGAACCCTGCTTCAGATGATTTGATTTAAAAATTCAGTATATGAGTAACCCATCAAAATACTGAAATGGGTTCAGCAAAGTATTTGATGCGTCTTGGGTGACATGGTTTAGTGTGAGATGTCCCTGCCCATGGCAAGGGGGTTGGAACTAGATGATCTTAAGGTCCTTTCCAACCCTAACTATTCTATGATTCTATGATGGAAGAGCATGAGAGAAAGGAAAGATAGATGCGACCTGCCTTCTGTCGACACAAGTTGTGAAACAGTGCCCAAAGGCATTTGCTCGAGTTTCTTAAGAGTCCCTCGAGAGATCCAGGCAGTCTGAGCTGTCAAAGCTGAACTGCTCTCTAGGAGTTTCTATAGAGAGACTGTACAATTAATGTGGGCAAGAAAAAATCTTACAGAAGCTTTAATTTAAATTATGTAAAGCCTAACCATAATCCTTAGCACTTCAGGTAAATATTCTTCATTATCTCTGTATTCAGTGTTTCCCAAACACTTGAAATCTTTGCTTTCCCCCCACAAGTGACTCAACCTGCCTTCATGTTGCTCCATGACGCAACCCCCATCTCCAAGCTACATGCATTCTCATAGTGGGGTTTCAAAGTATGGCAGATACTTGGCTGTCCTGCTGGGTTTCAGTGAATGAAATGTAAGCGAAATACCTGATAAGGCCAATGGGAATCACATAAAGTAAGCACAGGGATTCCTATTCCAGAGCAGCTGTCCCAGACTTTCCACCAGCTCACCCCAAAATCACTGATCTGTTTATGATTGGGCCACATTTTTCACACTTGTGTTCTTTGCACCAATGACAGTTATATAGATATTTATCTGTACCCTTGGCTATTGGTATAGCTAATATATTGGCTATGATCCACCAAAGTACCAAAGGCTTGAGAGAACTTTGCTAGGAATAAGTGGGCAAAAGCTAGAAGCCAGAATGGATTCTTCATTGGTACTGCCTGCTACACTGCTGTGCCTTTCAGAGAAGGCAAGGGGGCCACAGGGCTGCACAGCCTCTCTCCCATGTCTGCAAGTGTGGTACCCATATATATCAGCATGTGTATGCTGAGGGAAAAGCCAGGCAGACATGGCAGATGAGTTTTTCCTCTCTTCATTCCTCCTCATACACATATAACACATGTATGAAACAGCCATCAGTCTAGGGTTCTTTAATGGACTGTATATATTACTGCAATAAACTGGCTGTTTCCATGTTCTATCTTATCCTTGTTGCCCGCAGTTTTTGCTGCTTGCTCTGAGGGTTGCATCTTTCTGAGTGTTTTGTGATTGACTCCCAAATCTCTGCAAAGTCTCAGACTCAGTTTGCCAAAGCTCTCTGTTTTAGTACATTATTTGTGCTGCAGCAATGCCTGGAGGCCCCTTTGTGTGGAGCAGCATCTGTGGCTGGTACACACACAGCTGTTTGTCCTAAGGTCCGAGACATGCTCTCACAGTCCTGTCCCTGCCTCTCCAGTGCACGATGTTCTCAGCCATCATTAAAGTTTAATATGTTCCATTTGCCACCATCGTGAGAAAGCTATCTTGTTTGGGGAAAAATGTATTATTAAGCCCAAAGCAAGGATGCAGGCACTTTTTGGTGATGGTGTTGATTATTTACAAAATGTCATTCCCGAACTGCCTCCTTTGCCAAGCGTGGGACATATGTTAGTAATTGACAATGTGCAATGTGGATCTCTTCTATCAATGGCTGTTTCAAAACACAATTAGTAATAAAACATGGGGGCCAAGAATCTCCCCAGAAGATCTGTCACTGCACCTCTTTTAAAACTGTTCTCACTATCAGGAGACACTTGTTCTCTCTCCTTCTCTGCCAGACTGATTTTCTTCCTGTAAAACCTCAGGCCTGTTCCCCATTTTTGCTTATGTTGTGACTTAGGGTGTTTCTGTTCTTTCAGGAGACAGCTAGTTGAAATACATGTCTTCTGTTTCTTCATGTGCTTTCCACCATTTGTGCTAGCCTTAGCTGAACAACTCCAGGAATAACACACAATGATTTTCGAGGACCTGAAGGATGAAATAGTACTATGAAACTTACTTCGTTGCTCCTATAGATTCTATCATGGACGTAAAGTATCATAGGTACTGCAAAAGAGTCAGAGGCCTGAATTTGCTGTCATGTCACCACTGCTTTAATATGAATGCATCAATACAGATGGCATAATTTCTGAACACATTGGTGGGGTTGGAATAAATTGTAACATGTCAGCCCCAGGAGATTTACTGCAGAAGACTTTGAATGTGGAAATATTTATGCAGGTGTGAAGAGCTGCAGAGTCTATTGCTGCCAGACACCTGTTTGCCCGAGGAAGTTACTAGGCTGTTGTGATGGAGGTAGAAATGGACTTTTAAGAGACCTAAATACCACTGGATCATGAATGGTAAGGACAACACAATGCCCATAAAGAGAAAGGTGCTACCTGTATCAGGCACACTTGGAAATTGCACTGTCAGGTTTGTCTGATATTTGAAACAGCAAGATCACTTGTTTGTGCTGCTGGTCATGAGTTTTTTCTCATGCAGGATACTATGGGTTTGAGTGTGGTTGGGGTATAACGATGTGTAAGGGGATGCTGGAAGTCCAGCCTTCTGGTGACCTGTCGTAGTCCAAGTAGAAGAAGAGAAGGAGGTGCAGATGACAGATGTAAAGTTATTACCTGCTCTTTATAACCTATGGTGTCTTTCCTTCATGTCTTACTGGACTTCTCATTACTCTGGGACACTTGTGTAATAGAAGAACTGATTTACATCTTCACGTGTTCTTTCCAATGCAACATTAGCTGCTGTGATCCACCCCCAGTAACTCTCAGCTAACTATTGCAATATGTTCTGTGTGGGGTGCAGCCTAAACCAGAAGTTTATGCAACATACTGCATCCTGCTTCCCAAGCAACAACCATGGCCAAATTGCTCCACACTTTATATGGACTAGCAGCCCAAAGAGCACTAAGGTCAGCAGAAATCTTTTCATTGACTTCAAAAAGCTTTGGCTCAAGCCACCCAAGTCAATGTTAGGCAGTGATTTTCCCCCAAAGGTGAACATGGTTTTGGAAACATTTCTGAGGGCCTCTGACCTTTCTTTTTTATCCAGTGTGGTCAGGAATGATCCTAAACCAAAGATGTCCTGGCTCAGGAGAGGTGGCGCTTCTTGACTGGGAATGGAGCCAAACCTTTGGTTTTTCCCTTTGTCTGAAGTTTCTCAGCCTCCAGGATGTGAAGCTTTCCCTGGCCCTTGGGTAAGAGAATGCAGGTCAGTTTTTCCATGTGAAGCTGGTATTTGTCAAACTGCTTTTCCAGTCTGAATTGGTTGTTTCCCTGTTAAAGGAAGAAATAGAGGTAAATTAGGTCACATTTTGGAAGGAGGTGAAATTGAATTATTGTTCTTACCTACTTCATATCTGTGTAAGCCCCATGTATAGGTCCTTGTGCATCAAACAGTAAAAAAATAAGTTGAAAGCTTGATTCCTGCTTCTCTAAATCCACAATTTTAATCATAATGGATTTAAAACTGCTTGACTCATAATTTATGTACTTTGTATAAGGATGGTACAGCCTGACAGCATCACTATTTGGTAAGAAGTCTGAGGAAGTGTTCTAGCACAACTCAGGCATTATGACTACTATTGTAAAAAAAACAAACAACACAAAACCCAAGCAGCCAACCAACCAACCTCCAGAAGTAAAAGTATCCCATGCAAACCAAGAAACTACCTTGAATTCCCAAGGCTGAGACATTACTTCTCAGCTCAGGGTTACAACTTCCTATTGTACACTTTTAGGACATAAAAAAATGCAGTGGTAAGTTAGAGAAGTTAGATGAAGTTAAGTAACTTTATTTTTATTTTCAGATCTCCGAACTATGATCTATTAAATTACATCTTGGCAGCACAGAACTAATCACAGTGATTGCAACATGTCAAGACCAGAGCTCTCCTCTCTCTAACACTGTTGCTCCACATGAGCAACATGGAGATGTAGACTTAGGCCATGCAGAGCAGGGGGATCAGGCATGACAAAGTTAATTGCAACCACCTAGTAACTGATTTTTTCTATATGCTCTTCAGTGGGAGCCAGAAAAAATATTACACTATTGCTGACAGTAATGCCTGTATTGGGATATATACTTTGCTGACAGGAGCTGAAATCTTAGGTATTTGCCTTTGGGAGCTTGGTCCCATACATCCTGGTTTGTTTATTATTTGCAGCTTTTCTGCCTTGGTCTTTTGGCCAGCTGGCTTGTGTGGAAAGGGGATTCCTGGAAGAGCAGCATAAGGCTGGCTCAGGCCCTTGGGGGTCGTTACCATGTCCCTGATCGTGCACTTGACACTCACACTCTGGGTGATTTAGGACCAGACACTTGCTGTCTTTGTCTGTGTTTCCCTTTCTGTGAAGCATTGATGGGGGTGCTTACTTCACAAACTGCATGAAGCCATGCAGTTGCCAAGCTCTTTATGAGGCAACACATGACATCAATTAGCTGCGTTGTAGAGACCCAACACTGAGAAAGGAAAACATTGTTTCGTTACTGTGGCACTGAAAATATCGCTCCATTCATCTTCAATGGCTAGCCTCATATAGGATAAGTGAGAATCAGTTTTGTACTTTCCCTTTCAGTGTTCAGAAACAACCAGCAAATATGATGATAGCATTTATCATCTGAGCTATTGGAAGTATTAAAATATTGTGTGTCTTTACTGGTTGTCTTTGCTCTGGCTCCAGTATCCAACATTTTACTTTGTAATAAAGAGGGCTAAAAATAAACCAATAATTCTCTGAGTTTGTTTTCTAAGTGCTCACACTCTTTCCCCATTACTTCTTAGTAATGTGAATTATACTCAAAGGATCAATTTCTGTTTCAGTTTGAAGTCAATTACAAATTTCCCATGGACTTTAACTGAAACAGAAGATGCTTCAATGCCTCACCAAAGGTTTTTAAAGATGAAGATATTGAGTTCCTTAGAGGAGATGCTTTGCCCTCTTCAGACTATGAGTTGATTCACTAAATACTCCCTTCATGCACACAAGAAAGAGAAAAAAAAACCCTTGAGTCTTTCATGTTACTTGAACCGCAAGAAGTGCCTCATTTGTTTGTGATTTATAGTGATTGAACCATGTTTTCCTGAATTACTATGTATTTTTCAACAGAGGAAAAACATACTGGGTAATTTTTGCAGGTGGTTATTACTCTCCTAGATCCACCAGTATGACTGTAGCAAAAAACAAAATTGCAGCATGGGATGGTTTCTTTGTTTAGCATTTTGGAATGTCAGATACTTATTTTTTTGCATAGCTTACTGTGTGACCTTGGAATCGAGTCTATAGCTACATTAGATTCTATATGGGTTGCTAGAAATTAACCTTGATGACAGTCTGTCATTCATACCCTTTGCAGGGTGCGTGAAGGTATGAAATCTCATTATAAAAGGAACAAAAGTCATTACAGGAGAGGATCACATTACCAGGCTTCATGTACTTCAAGTATCTCTGGCCTTGTGTTTGCTTCATGATTGCTTCCAAGATGTGAAAACGGAAACAGGTTCAAGAGCTTGAGGGCCCAGATTTCAAAAGATCAGCGTGGTGGAGTGCACAGCCAGCAATGTAGGTAGAAAAGGACCTGTTAGAAAGCCCATGGCTGTATCTTTCTTAACTCATGCAATAATCACTCTAGCTTACTTCCTCAGTTGTTTCCTCATGACTCATTGATTCTCCTGCGCCCAGGCTCAGAGATTTCACAGCTCCTGGCAGCCCACCAGTCTCTGGGGGAAGAAGAAGGACCATATGCATGTGATGAAAAGGGTGAAAGCTTTATGCAATCAATCAGCTCTATTTTTCTGTTCTCATACAGGCACTTGCTTATCACTGTAGCTTTCCTGAAAGATCACAAATAAAGTATTCCTGCTTTTGGAGCAGTAAAAAGTAGATTTTATTGCAGAAATGTGACACTGTAGATGTTAGTGCAAGTCCCACTGTTTTGGTTCTTTGACGTAAAAGAATGGTGCAGCTGCCTTGCCATATTTAATACTCCATTGTTACCAATATTGTGCAAAATACAATTCAGTACAAAGTGAACTTAACAAGTAGCAATGATATCACACCAATAGCAGTAATCCAAAGTAAATTACCTCCTCTCCCTTTCTTTATTTGTCTTTGCATTTCTGTTCCATGTGAGCTATGAAATGCTCCAGGCCATGCATTTCTCTGAGGTTGCAATTCTTCAGTAGCAAGCATCTCTGCCCTTTAGCTGTTAACCACATGGTGCTCCAAACAAGAGAGCAAACCACTAGAAATGTCAGCTGCATCCCACCCTACTGGGAATTTCACATTTTTCTGAAGCCAAAAATATTTTCTTTGGCTGATATTCTATAATAGCAAATAGTAATAATAATGCTATGCTTTTAAAATGTGTTTTTCTAACCTTGGAGTCTGAACACTGTATATCACATACTTTTAACTGAGTCTGTTATTGTTTGAAAAGGTTTGCATTACCCTTAAGACTTAGAAAAAGTTATGATCCAAACGAAAATGGATTCTCAGCCAATGCTATCCAGAACTCCTTGGCTTTATTGGGGTGGATAATCAGTCTTGTTTTCCTCAGCCCACCTATTTGACCATTACACTATGGGCAGATAGGGTATTAGCATCATTTAAGAAATAATCACCTAGCTACCAAGAATCCAAGCGATTCAATCTGAACAGTTTTATTTTGCAATGCAGTGAATGTAGGTATCATAGCTTTGTAACTCTAACATGTTTTTCAGGCAGATACCTCAAAACACATATTCAGTGGCTTTGAACATCAGTCTTTTTGCTTTTTTCTTTTTAGTCTTTTCTGACCTATTGTTCATTTTTTCTTTTCATTTTTTTCCTCCTCATTTTTTCTTGTTTCTTCTTTCTGCTTTCTTCCTTTTTCCTAATCCCTTCTCCCCCACCCTCCAGTATTTTATGGTTTTGTGTTTTTCAAGATTATTTATCTGGAAGGAAAACAAACACCATCTTGCTTTCTTTGAAATGAGATTTAGGTAAAGGTAATAATAATACATTTGTGGTGACCAGCAAGGGGCCATTTTTTCACTGCTGGAACAGCACAAAGTAAGCCTATCAGTGAAGTGCGCTGAAAAAGGACAAAGCAAAGCCTCCAAAAGTGCTCCTCTAAAGGCTATTATTTAAAGTTCTTGGGTTGCTTGAACTCAGGCTTTGAACAGAGCTTCTGAGGGTGCCTGGGTTAAAGCTAAACACTTCTACTTGAGTGACAGCCTGCTCTCCCACTTCTTCAGCTCCTGGTCTGCAGGCAGGCAGATAGAGACCAACCTTATACCACATGTGCAAGGACTCCAGCATACTGAGAGAGCCCTGGAATTGCACAGATCCACTAGGCTTTCCACCATATTCATGTCTGCCATTAAGTCAGATGGAAATACTGTCTGAATGGCCTCCCCACAAGTTCTGCATGTTGATTATTTGCAAGACATGCTTGCTTCCAGTGTTAGGTGATCAATCCTCCTGGGTAAGATTTCCCTCTCTGCATGAACATGTGTAGGCAGGGATCTTTGTCTTTTATCTCATTTCTTCTGCTTGGCATGTGAGGGTTGCTTTTGACAGAAGAACTGGGAAACCCAGCTCTTTCTTCAGCCTCCTAATGCTGTGGCTAAGGGACCCAAAGGATCTGGGAGAAGCATGAAGAAGGCAGCATCGTCCATGCCAGCTCTGTGTCTCACGAAGGTCTGCACTCAGGGTGTCTTCCTGTCAGTGCCTGTGCTGCAGTTCCTCAAACTGCAATGACTCTGCCACAGTGAGGTGGGACTTGCTGCCTCTTCTATGTACTAGCTTCAGTGGAAACGGATGAGGTAAGAAGACCTGACTGAGTCTGTCCAAGTTATTTCAGAGGATGCAGTCTCTAACACTGCTCAGGCTGTTCAGCCGCTGCCTGCAGCCTGTTTGTCACTGCACTGACAGGGGTTTAGATCCTGAGGAAGAAGCACTGAAACAAATTTGGGATGTTAGATGTGAGCTTGTCTGTTCTTAGCTTAGGAGGTCCTGATCCCTTCATCACAAGAAATTTACAGGGCAGTGGGAAAAGCTTCAGGGATAGACAACAAAGATGGTCAAAGTTACAGAAAGACTGTATGACAGATGACTAACCTAAGACTTTTTCATTCGGAAAGGAGATGATGGAGGAGGAGGTGATGGATTTACAAAAACATCTTGAGTGACATGGAGAGAATAAGTAGATAGATTTTTCACTCCTTTTCGGTAAAAGAGGTGAGAAGCTTCTGATGAAGCTAATAAAATAGTAGGGTTCCAAACAAAACATCTCAGGCAGCTGACCTGTGGATCTCCTTGCTAAAGAACAGTGTGTATGCTAAAGTCTTACATGGATTCAGGGAAAGACTGGAGTATTTAATGAAAGAGCAATAGAAACAACAGCATCATCAAGAAGTTCCTGTTCTGAAATGGCTGGAAACTAGGAGAGTTTTACAGGGAGTTTGTATTCGGCATCCACTCTAGGCCATGGTGGGAAGCAGGGTATGGGCTAGAAGGACCTTCAATCTGGTGTTTTACAGATTATCTTCTGTTTTTCACTGCAGTTAAAAGTCTGAAAAGCTGTAGAAACTAAAGATAGGGCTTGCCTTAACTCAACTGTCAGAAATCAAAGGCTCCAATCACTTATCTCCCCAGTAATCGGCTGCACAGAGGGCACATTGCCCACCCTAAGATAGGTATCCAAAAGGATGGGTGAATCACCATCTCCAGCTACCTTTTACTTCTGATTTCCCAGGGACTCTGGAAAGCTGCTCAAGGTTGGATGAGCATTTTCTGGATAAATTTAGATAATCTTACTTCAAAGAAACCCATCTGATTAAATCAGGTCTTAGCAGCAGGTTGAAGGTTGTAAATGCACACTGTGTTAAGGCTAATTTGTCAGATATGTACTCCAAAAAAAAAAAAAAAGCTCCTGAGCATGGGTGAGAATTTCTCTTTTCAAAGTTCAGTGGACTGCAGTAACAAAACCAGTCAAGCTCTACCTGGTGACTGCAGAATCTGGATTGCTCACATTTCACTATGTATTTAGACAATGCATCTGAAACTAGTTAAAAGGAAGGTGGCTGATAGCTGACAGACATAGATTGCTGGCTTGTATTGTACTGTCCAGAAACACTACATGACCATTCCCAGCTGTTCTAGCATGGGGTATCACCAGCTGTCTCATCAAACTTCACCAGTGAACAAGGACACATAAATTTTCCACATTATCCTGCCACAAGAAAACAACCACAACCGACAAGACCCCAACAAAAGAGAAAATCTGGAAAGCTAAGGTTTTTTTTTTTTTCCTCTGATTGCATTTTACTTTCCAGGAGGCAGATATAAACACAGGCCAAGCTCATTCTAGCTTTCTAATCACCAGCCTTTGTTTTTATAAATGTATCTAAACTGCTAACTTCATTTGCACAGCATTTGAATTACTCAGAAAATTCTTTCTCATCCAGACTTCTAATATGCTGTGTGACAGACCTTGGCACTCGCAGAGCAGCATACCCTGCCTCCATTCTGTAGATGCTTCTGTAGATCTGTTAAACATTTCAGAATAGCTTTCCAAAGCAAACAAATATTTGATTTTGGTTCTGTCTTTTACAGGAGATTGTGACATTCAAGATGTAAAGTAAAATTTGTCCCAGAATTTAGATTTCACAGAGACAAGACTTTGTAAAAAGCAAGGTTAGCAAAAATAGCCCCATTCTATTTTCCTTTTCTAAATTTGACTGGATATAATTGTTTAAATGTCTCTTAAAAACAAAAGGCTACTATAGTTGATTCTAGATACAAAACTGGCTGGAAATGTGTTACTATAAAATACAGAAGTGAGGAATCTGCTTGCACCAGCTTGCCTGAGAAACAGCTGCAAATCTGAAGATCATACTTTAATTATCTCTGCATTTTAGAAATGTCAGATGCTATTTGATAATTTGGTATGGAAAATTATAATAAAATCTCTGTATGCTAATGCTTCTGGGTCTCACAGTGTCATAAACTGGAGTAATGCCACTGAACATATTTAATGCCATTGATATAGATTTTTTGGAATGGTAGAGTCAGAGCTAAGACCTTTTTTACTTGATCTCTTTAACCTGGCCAGATTTTTACCTGCCACAATACATGTTGTGCATGCAAAGATCAGACATCAGTGCTTTTTATCTAGAGAATAAGAAACAAAAGCATCCTCAGGTAAAAGCCACATTCAAAAGCCACACAGTGTGGGAGAAACTCAGAATTTCAGCCAGTGTGGGTGGCTGAATACTCTGAATATTTTTATGGAGCTTTTAAAAAGATGAACTGACAGCATCTTAACTTACCTACTACCCTGACTGCTATTTCGTGCTGTCCTTGAGCAAAGCTGCCTGGGGGAGGTAAGGCTTGTTGAATGACTCAGAGCTAGCAGTATTTAGATACCTACCCCCCTTCACTTCAGTTAAAATTAGGCACAGAAATGCCTTTGTGGCTTTGGACCTGGTGAACAGTGAGACATGGCAGGGAATCAAAGTGACCTGCAGGAACAGTGCAGAGGCTGAGCAGCTGCAGAGGGTGCTTTTTAACTAAAGGGAAGGCAGATGTACAAAAGGAATTGCCTCTGGCTGCACTGTGGCCATCCTCTTTCTGTGCAGTAGCCTGTGCTCACCTGAAGTTGATGCTGACTTTCTAAGGCAGATGAGAATTACAGCTGACCACATAATTTGTGCCTTTCTTAGAAGCATTTCTGGAAGTCTTCTGCAAGTTTGTGGCATGGCACTTTTCAGGAATATGAAAGAAGTGATGCTATAAGCATCCAGACAAGGGTTGGAAAGTGTACAAAGATTTTCCAAGAAAGAAAGCTAATGTCAACAAATATAGGTCAGATACGCATAATTATTTATGTGCTCTGGCCTTGCTAACAGTAAACCAGCTGCGAACATATGCACATGACATGCTGAGTCTGTTTCAAAGGCTTTTTACAATTCATTAACTTGGATCCAGGCAGGGCAATGTGGGCATCAAGATAGGTGCAGAAATCTCCTTTGGACAACCACTTCTTAGCCTGGTACTGCACCTCGATCACCTCCTTTCAGAAAAGGAGAGCTGCTAATTATTAGCTGGCTTCATTGGTGATATAATTAAGAAGCTAGGCTACATGTCTTGTATGATTACATTTAATTTTCAAGCCTAAAACAAGGAAGAGAAGCTGTGAGGAGAAGGTGGACATAGGTTTTAGCTGGAATAATCTGTGGGGCTGAGGAACTTAGCTAGAGGACCATAAAATATCCAGAGGAAGGATAGGGATGCTGCTTACGTTCAGCAGCTGTTTCAGACAATGTACTGGAAGTCTGCATGAGGAGCAGGCTGTCCTGCAGCCCTCACATGGTCACCATCCAAGAGCCTCACTGGAGGCTGAGGAACAGGAGAAGGCACATAGAGCAGGTAAAGGCTGGCCTGCAAAAGCAGGAGCTGAGCAATATGGGAACAAGAGGCAAGGGCTATGTCCCTTTTAAGCCTGCTCAGAAATTACAGTCTTACTTTCCAAACTTTCTGAAGGTTTGCCAAGGGCCTTTTGAGGCAGTACCATGCACCCAGGCTCATATATGCTGTGTAAGACCTATGGATCAGCACTGACATGTTTTAGGCTTGTTGGATTTTCTTTTTCCAGACAGACAAAAGATCCCTCACAAACATCTTTCAGCTGTAGTCCTAGTATATTTTCCATACTGGATATAGCTACAGATTTCTTATCTTACTGGAAACAGAGGTGCCACAAGGATTGTGTACAAAGACAGGTAGCAAATAGGGTTGATACTTCTGAATTGCAAATCCCAAACAAATGCAATCACAAATATCTGTTGAATTTGGAACCATCTAAAAATGACAATTGAACTCACCTTGGGTAAAAATCTAAATAAAAACCAAGTAAGCCTTTATAAGAAAATATTGCTATGCATGTATAAAACACTTCCTGGGATTGTGATTTTTCCAAAGTGCTGTTGAGTTGAAAGTTGTTTTTCATTCAACAGCTACAGCTGTGACTCCAGCTGTCCCACCTAAATGTTATGCTACTTGTTCCAGGAAGCCTCTCACTTAGAGGACTGACCTTTCAAAGGGATTCACAGTAAGATTCTCCCTCCTTTGTGCTTCATTATGTACATGATGATGAGCTGAGGGTGGTGGCCAGATCATAAATTGCTAGCAGGTGACAAATTGCTAGCAGGTGACATTACTTGAAAGACTGGTAAGTAAAGTAAGGAAGACAGGACTGTGGAGGATATGGGCTTGGAGTGTAAAGTCCTGTTAGGGCAAGATGATGAGAGCTCTTGTGGAATATGCTGGCTATAAGTTTTTCTTCCTTAGCTCTTTATGCACGTAAACATTTGTGCTTAAAAGTGCATAGAATCATAGAATAGAATCATAGAATAGTTAGGGTTGGAAAGGACCTTAAGATCATCTCATTTCAACCACCCTGCCATAAGCAGGGACACCCCACACTAAACCATGGCACCCAAGGCTTCTTCCAAGCTGACCTTGAACACTGGCAGGAGTGGAGCACTCACAACTTCCTTGGGCAACCCATTCCAGTGTTTCACCACCCTAACAAGAAAGAATTTCTTCCTTCTATCCAATCTAAACCTTTCCTGTTTAAGTTTGAACCCCTTGTCCTGTCACTACAGTCCCTAATGAAGAGTCTCTCCCCAGCATCCCTATAGGCCCCCTTCATATCCTGGAAGGCTGCTATGAGGTCTCCATGCAGCCTTCCCTTCTCCAGGCTGAACAGCCCCAACTTTCTCAGCCTTTCTCAGCATAAATAGGTTGCTGACCTTGTATATGTCCCTGGGGGGACTGCACTATTCTAACCTTAAAATGCATAGCAATGCTGTTTGCTACTGGGGATAAAACCCCAAAACTCTTTCTTGGGAAAGTAAGGGGTGGGTGTTTTTTGATTAATGCTGACTCTCAGTGTGGCTTAAGGTGCAGTTTGAGATGTAAGGCCATGCAGCTGTACAGCAATGCCACCTTGCACCTAAATAAGGTTCTCCTCATTGTTGAAGCTATTAATTTTAATAAGACTGCAGGGTGCACTGGGATTGATCCTACTTTCCCAAACATGATCAGAAGATTGTGCATGGTTGTTACCTTTGACTTTAAGTAAAATCTCTCTGGAGAAATGTTGCAGTTTGTGGCAGTATCTTTTAGGCTATGAATTCTCAAGACAATAAATGCTTTCCAATATGTGCATGGTTCATGGAAGCTACTCCTCTGCACTTGGTTAGCCAGAGCTCACGTTTAATGCTTATCAAGATATAGTTTTTGAAAACTGGACCCTGTGAGAAATACTTCTAATGAGCTGGATTTTCCCAAAAAGAGGTTGGCGCAAATGAGTTAATTTCATTACTTCAACTTAAAGAAGCAGTCTTCCTGTATTGTCACTGAGGATTTTTCTCTTGTTTAAAACCATTTCTGGCAAAAATGGGAGGACTTGAAAATACTTCTGGTCAGGCAGGGTTGGCAATCAATGTGAAGTTACATGTGTGTAGGCTGGTATAGGAGTGAGATTGGTCTCTTGTCATGGTTTTTGGCAACAAAAGATATACACGCAAAAGAGACAACACTGGAGCCAGGCACAGACTTATGGATCCCCTGTGGCTGTCTCCACACCTGTGAAAAGAAAATAAATGATATTGGCGATGACGCACCAACTTTCGGCGCTGTTCCAGGCTCTGTCCCCAGAGGATCCAAGGGAGATAAGAGTTAAGTATGTGCTCCAGCAAACAGAAGAGCAAACACACAAAGTATGTTAAGCCCAGGCAGCCAATCTGTGAGGATGCAAGCCTACCAGGAACTATAGCAGATATGCCAGGGCTTTCACTGTTCGTTCTGCAGTAGGAGGTTAATATGGACTTCAGCATATTGTCTGCAATACAAGGCTGGGAGCAGATGACTGGCTGCCTCTTTCTGTGAGGTTCCCTGCTGCAGTGAGTGTAGCCTGAAGGATTTTGTACCATCTACAATGAACAATTGTAAAATAGTCTAAGACACAGAAAACTATTCATGTAGCTATTGAAGCATTATTATGTGACAGCAAGCACTCTTTTTTTCTTGTAGAGTTGTGAAGTCTGTGTGTCAACGGCTCACTAGAGGAGGCAATGCTCACTCCTAAGCAAGTGATTTTGAGGGCTTATCACTATAAACTTTTGGCAACATTCACACTGCAGCTATGCGGTAAGTTATTTTAATGCTGCAGGCAGCTGTATTCTAAATTCTCTGGGCCTAAAGACATTGCCATAATTTGGTAATATATGAATGTAAATTAAAAAATACTTCTGAATATCTGTGCCTCGCAAACACCATTGGTCAGGTGAGGGAGAAGTGGGACTGAGGGCTTGCAACAGCAAAATTTTTGGCAGTATCCTTGTGTCATTTAGTAAAGGATCACTGTAATACAGGGCAGCTACTGTTTATTTTCACTACTACTGACTACTTGCTAGTGGTGTACAACATCATCTTAAGTCCCTTCAGAGACCTTTAAGTGAGCTGCAGTTTGGAGGGAAGCTTTTTTTTGGGGGGTGGGGGTTTGTTTTGTTTTGTTTTTTCATTATAACATTAAAACAATGGAGGGAACTAGAAGAGAAGAAGCCAAAAAAATAGACAAGCTTTCTGGATCATCCAAGATCATCTTCAGCTCAAAATTAGAAACAGATGAAGGATGGGGTGAGAACTATTGCTTTGAGGAGGAAAGGACAAAAAAGAGTTTCCAACTTATTCTGAAGTTTGCCAGTCACTTTCTCAATAGGGGATCTTTCCTTAAAAATCTGGATTACATTGTGAGGCCACCCTCTGAACCAAGATAACTTGTAGTGATACAGCCTGTGCTATAAAGGTTGGAAGTAATGGGTTAAAACTTAAACAGGGGAGGTTTAGATTGGATAGAAGGAAGACATTCTTTCCTGTTATGGTGGTGAGGCACTGGAATGAGTTGCCCAGGGAGGTTGTGAGTGCTCCATCCCTGGCAGTGTTCAAGGCCAGGTTGGACGAAGCCTTGGGTGGCATGGTTTAGTGTGAGGTGTCCCTGCTTATGGCAGGGTGTTGGAACTAGATGATCTTAAGGTCCTTTCCAACCCTAACGATTCTATGATTCTATGAAATAATAGTATATAGGAGTGATAGGAATAAATCCTCAATAGCAGAGCAGGTGGGGTCTTGTTCCAGGTTTTATTAAAACCCCTGCTGAGGAATGTCTCAATGTATCTCTAGCTCTTGGTGAAAATACCATTGTAAGAATTTCCTGCTCTCTTCCCATCCTGAGCCCTATTCAGCCCGACTTTGGCTGAGATGCACAATTCTTTAGGAGCCAGTGGGAAAATATTCCAGTGAACCAAAAATGCCTACTAAAAACCCCAAAAAGCCAGCCCTGTGCCTGAGCTAATTGGACCTATCTGTTAGCAAGGTAATGCTTCTTCCAGTGGAGCTTGCACATACCTCCCCAGCCTGGACTTATCATGGGGTCCCATCATGTGCTGCAGATGAGCCTGGTTTGTCTCATGTTCTGGCTACATCTTTGAGTAGAGGAATCCTGACTGACTTTGTAAGAGCTGGCCTGTAAGTATTAAAGACACACTGAATTATCTTATGTTCATGTGCTTAAGTGTTCTCCTGACAGGACGACTACTTAGAGCATCACATACTTAAAACTTAGGTAAGTAGGAGGAACATATGAAGATGCACCTGTAAATACATACATAATCCTAGGATTGGCAGCCTTGTGGATGCATATCTCCATAAGCCAAGCCTATTGCTGGGAGTCATAACTAACCCATGAAAATAAACAATCACAGCAGCAGGCAGTGGTCTGGTAGTCTGTACAGATTTCTTCTTCCTCTTCTTCTCCCCACTTAGGTTTCCTCTAAGTAAAATATACATCCATAGTAATATGTTTGCTGTTTTTATGAACAGTTCAACTACATGTTTCAGTTGTCTTAATTTTTGTTGTTGTTGTTGTTCATAGCTTGCATTTTGAGTAGGTCTCACCATTTTTTATGATGAGATCTACAAAAACTTGATACTTGTCCGCAGAGAAAAGCCTCAATATAAAGTTTGCTCAGGGTATTTCAAAGAAAACATAGCTATTGCAATAGCTGTTGAACTGAAATACTTCACATGTGGGAAAGCTTAGTTGAAGAAAGAACTGTTCATACGTATAAAGATAGGATATCTATAAAAATAGGCATATAACTTGACCGCTTAAACTCTTCAGCATGAATTTAGTGAGACTCATTTCCTTTTCTCAGTATTTCATCTGCAGATTTACAGGCACAGACTCTAGGAGAGGGATATAGTTTGTGTGTTCTATCCTGCTTCATCTGTCCTTTTAAAAAGGCTCACATGAATGAGGTTATCTTTTGGGAGGGCATATCTTCATATGGTGGGAATGGTTTGTTTCCTTTTAAAGTATTTTTCTATTATGGTCCTGTGTTTTAGAGAAGTGCCTTAAAAGTATACTGTTGGCAGGACATTGCTAGCTTTCTCAGTATATTGTTAGCTTCTCAAGGCTGGAACTTGCTAGACAAATTCTGTTGTAATGTATGCCCATATCATGCCTCTGAGCCTTTTAAATGCACTGTAACTTAATGCTAACTATCGATAGTATAGTAGCTCCTGTACTGGGAATTTAAATGCTGGAATATTTGGCTTTTTACAGGGTTCATTAGAAAGTTATGAGGAGTTATATGCCAGAACTTATTTTTTCAAGTTTAGGTTTTGTTTTAAGAAGTCTATACTGACTTCATGCTGAGGTCTATGTTCACACAAATCAGCATGTGAAGAGCTTCGTCCTGTGTGGCAGCCCCCAGCAGCTTTCCTGCCCCAAGATAAGATTTGTGGTTGTGTGGGTGCATTATCCTCTGCAAAAGCTGCCCTGACCTGCATGTAAATGAGCAACCATTGCTTGCCAATTCCACTTTGGCTTGGGATGCTGAAATGGGGCTGAGCAGAGATCTTGACCCAGGAGCAAGTGGTTAGACTCAGCTCTGTGGCATTATAGAGGTAAGGGAGTGCAAAGGTGGGGCTGGCTGCTGCTGCTGGTAAGGTATCCTGCTGTGGCATCACTTAAGTGCAGGATTTCCAAGCCTATGTGTCCAGCACAATGGCATGTTAATAGATCCTAAGATGTAATTAAATTTACTGAATGGATCAACATGTTTCTACATTACAGCCATGCTAAAATCCTGTAAGCCACAGGCCTATTTAGCACAGTTTGACTATTTCATGCCTTTCTGGTTTCACTTTAGGCTGAGTTTTCTTACCTGCTCCCAGCTGAGTCACATAAGTGTAAACAGATCAGTCTGTCTCTAAGTATATGACTCCAGAAAACTGGGAGAGCCAATTCAGCCCATAGAATCATAGAATAGCTAGCATTGGAAAGGAACTTAAGATCATCTAGTTCCAACCCCCCTGCCATAAGCAGGGACACCCCACACTAAACCATGCTACCCAAGGCTTCATCTACCCTAGCCCTGAATACCACCACGGGTGGAGCACTCACAACCTCCCTGGGCAACCCACCCCAGCATCTCACCACCCTAACAGGAAAGAATTTCTTCCTTATATCCAACTGTGACATCCTGTCACAAAGAGGCATCATGTTATGACAGTGCATTCCCTGAAGTGATGTTGGGCTGCACTACTCAGAAAGGGTGCCTAAAGGTACTTTGGTAAAGGACAAAAATGGGGACATGCTTTTCCGAAAGCAGAAATTCAGAATATGGATCCATTCTCCAACACACAATGTAGGACATTAATAAGGAACTGACTCTCTCCTTTTGGATCGGTG
The DNA here is from genome assembly GCA_002631895.1 of Agapornis roseicollis. Lineage (NCBI taxonomy): Eukaryota > Metazoa > Chordata > Aves > Psittaciformes > Psittacidae > Agapornis > Agapornis roseicollis. The sequence continues at coordinate 194,169 of NDXB01018454.1, forward strand.
ATGCTAGGACTTCTGTCTGAGCTGTAACTGTTTCCTGGTATATTTTAAGAACCACAATGAGTTTCACAAGTCATCAGTGCCCAGGAGACATTCAAATTCAAGATCTGGACAAAAGTCTTCTAGCAATCAATGTACCAGAAGCTGCTGAATACTAGCCCTCTCTTCAGAAATGAAGATTTTAACACTCACAATATGTTGACCAATCCTATACTGCTCCTGTTTCCTCTCTCCTGTTTTTTGTGGGTAAGCAGATCACTTTCTGAAACAAAGTCTAACTTATTGAATAGATATTGACGTTCACATAATGCTCCTGAGTAGATCCAGTTTTAAAACAAAAAAAATTGTCTATTCCAAAGTAATGCAGGTATTCACAAGGTTGCTTCACCAAAAGTCAATGTAATGGAAGACTTACATTTTAAGAAATGGTATTTGTAAAATAATTTAGGTCCTTGAAAACCTCATCCTCAGACTTTCTTGTTAATTTTGTCCAAGAAGATTCCTAATACACTGAGGACCACAAGTACTCTTTGAATTCACTTTTCAAAAGTTATACCTATGTGCTAGACACCTAGGCAGATTGCTGCCAGAGATATACAGCCAAAGCGAAACTGGCTGTAACTGTCATAAAACCCAACTCTGTCAGTCCAGCTCTGTTGTGGCTCACAGGACTCCTGGTTATGTTCAAATTTCCTCTAGTTTGGTCAGGTGCCTGGCATCAGTGATTCAGGTGCTCAGCACTTGGAATAGGGAGAAAGAGCAAGTTTGTGGTTAGGAAGCTTCTGGAGGGCCTGATGCTTGATGATGGAGCAAGCACCAATTTCTGTGCTTTTTAGGTTTGTCTTTCAGGCAGCTGTAGGGTTCAAGGAACTTGTGAAAAGAAGCAGGTCTGGTTCTGCCTCCTACTGGGAATTGTATGGGAAGAATAAAATATCTATGGTCACTACACATAGAGGTGTGCAGACATAATCTTACTGTGATGAAGCTCACTGAAACAATTAAACTTATTGAAGGCAGATATACATCTGCTGAATGCTGAGCCCCTGCCTTCAGGCAATAGGATCACACTCTTCTGGATGGCTGTTACTTTTTACTTACTGTTAAATAGCTCTTAATTCTTCTTCTGGGTAATGTATGACTAAGATGAGTGGGATGTCCAATTACTGCTTGGAGCACAGTTAAAATCATCTTCCCACTGCCTTATTTTGAATCTTGCCTCTTCCTCTGCTTCATCTAAAATGCCCACTTCCTACATTTCAGGGCTTCTGCTGTGCAGGCATACTGTATGGATCAGATCTCTTCTGAATGCCAACATGTCCATCCCCTTTGCTTAGCCGTTAGTGACAGGATACCATTTGTTTCTCTCACCCTGCTGCTGTTGTTCCTTTCTTCAGTGCTGTCTTTTATAAAAACAACAAACTTCCTGACTTTTCTCAAAGAAATCTGCAGCCTACTGTGTTTTTCTGTAGTTAGCTCGAAGCACTCAGCAGGATCTGAGTCCCATGTTTTGTGTTTGGTTTTTTTCTGGTCACTCAGTACAGTGACATTTATGTACAAATTGGGATATTAAAAAGATGCTGCTTAACTTCTTGACTGGTAGAATGATTAACTTTCTTAGTGTTCTCAGTAATATCATTCAAAACAAGTAAACTTGGATGTTGCTTTTGGGTTAATCCAGACTGTCACTGACATTTGGGTAGAAACAAGCCTGGGTTGTTGTCTGGTTAACATATCTGCTTGTATCTGAGCCAAAATGTTACTTAAAATGCCTCCATACTTCTAAGACCAGATGTTGTGACTCCTCTTGGGAGTGCAGAGGCAGTTTGAGCATGGCTTCAGAAGCTACTTGGGGTTACCCCATCACCTTGCCTGAGTGTGTTGGGGTGGAGATGCAACATCATGATATGGTGATATCAAACAAAAAAATGTGCTAGGCTTTGTATTGTCTTTTAGAAGACAGCCTCGGCATGCAAACTTACAGACTGGAGATCTCTGCATCTTAGTGCTGTATCCCACCAGCTCAATCAAGATGCTTTGTTTGTTAACAGCAGAGACTTTTATATGGTGTAAAATGTTCAATTTTATTTTTATTTAGCCACTGCAGCCCGTCTGTGATACCATCACTCACACTGTGCACATCCCTTGGTTTGTGTATCAGAAGTCACTAAAACACTTCTTTCCCAGTGGGATTCCCTCAAAATCTGTTCCTTGTTCTTCAGATAACCCAGCTGCAATCTGTAGATTACTCATGAGGTCATTTTCTGCTTAGTTCATGTGAAGCTGGCAGAATCTGTCACCAGGAGCATCTTTATGCTGCATATAAAATGGAAAAGGCAGTGGATGTGTTTGAAAAGATGAGTGTGAAGGGGCTGGCTTCAGACTGTGTTTTTTTGGCAGCAGAGGGCAAAGTGTGGGCGTGACAGACGCTGGAGCAGGGGCTGCAGAGCTCTGTGTGGGCAATGTCATCTCATCATGAGTTTCTAGGGGGAGCAGCATGGCATCAGTCAGCTGGGCTGCAGGTGTTTGAGCCTAAACAGATTCCTGGAGACAAATAGGTAATTTAGTTATAACATTTGTTTTGAGTCTTCCAGACAAATGTAGTTGCAGGTCAAGCTGCTGGTGTTCAGTTTCCATGTAGAGCTCCACAGTTCCTTCTAGAGTAGGTGTATTCTCAAATTTGTGTATGAAGCCTGAGAATGTGACTGAGGACAAAATGGAATTAGAGTACACAACTACAGCCTCCTTCAGAAAGCAATGCTTGTTTTTCCACTGATTAAGGCCATATAATATGCATCAATGTAACAGAAGAACTAAACCGAAGTGGAAAGGTATCCTGTAAGAGAACCTCATTTTGTGGTTTTATTTTTTTTCCTGTTAGTGGACATGTGAGGTAGTCCAGATGATTTCAGTGAAAGATACTTAGTGATCAACAGAACTGATATTGGGATGTGAGCCATGAACTTCCCATCTTTGCATCTCTCCTCTCTCTGACTTGCTGCTGGTTTGGGGGGGATCTTGCTTTGAAGGCACTGTTTTTTACACACACACAAGCTGTCAGCAGGCCAGACCCTGGCCTGTTGACCCTTTCAAGCCAATGGCACTGCATCTCTGACGTGCCCAGCAGTGCTCTAGGGACACACCACACAGTGTGACCCAGGGGACTGAACCTCCAGAATATACACAGTTTTTCCTTAATGCAGCAGTAAAATACACCTCACAAAAGTGCCACATTGAATGCAACCATTGTGAATGTTCACTGATTTTTTGATCTTTTCATATGTTCAAGCACATGGCCAGTGTGTTTTATATTTATTTATACAATAGCCCTAAGACTATTTATAACACTGAGACATGGGGCAGTAAAACTCCGTTACATCCCTAGCCCTTCTGGGGTTTGCATGCATAGCAGTAGGGGAGTTTTCCCAGCCTTTGACCTTAACCCCTGAAGGAGCCAGGGAAGGAGAGCCCCATCCCTTCTAACAGCCCCTGCAGCTCATCTGAGCTTTGGCAATTCTGAGCAGCACAATCCATTTCTGCGATGGTGAAGAGCAGGGTCAGAGTGTTGTTCCTTGAGAAGGGGTGCCTTTCCCAACACACTGCTACCTGTCTGCATCACACACTGAGCAACATGTTTAGCTAGGCCAGATCTGGCAACAAATGGAAAACCATGATGTGCTGGTGCATCTTGAATGCAAATTTCCAGTAACAAAGCAAGTATCCTTTATAAACAGGTAGCTCTAACCAAACATAGACACACAACATTGCTTGTGGTCTGTATCTTGTGGTTAGGCAATATGAGAGATTTTAAAGAAAGCCAATCAACCAATCCTGCAGACAGTGAATGCTTTCAGCAGAAAATACATGTGTGGTATTTTTGAGCAGACTGCTTGCTGATGATTTGCTGCATTACAAGCAATGACCCAAGCTCCAGTGGCAGCAGGAGGGGTGGAAGGATGTTTCATGTTTTGCTGTCTTAAGTCCAGACTCTGACTAACCCTGCTGGGGGTCCTCATATCCAGTGCTGAGCTGGCCTCAGTCTCAGCTGGGTACATTGTAGATCTTCTTTCCAGTCCCATGGGATGGGGAAAGGAAGAGTACAGACTGAGTGCAACTGAGATTAGAATTTGGCCCTTAAATGGCTTTGTTAAACTGTGGGAAAGTGATAGTGTTGCCAACTAGCCAAGGAGAGAAAATCCTGAAAGGTCATCAGCCTAAACACCTCCTCCATTTCAAAGCAGAAGAAGGCCTTTGCGTTTAAAATCTCATTCTCTAACCAAAGTAGAAAATGGCAACCTCCCCTTTTTTTGTTCTTTTCAGGTGCTTACACATCACATGTTATGAATATATGTAGGAAATTTTGCTCTGCTGTCTATAGACTTATTTACATTAATCCAATATGGGCATATTTAAGTTCAGGACTGACCCCAGCATTTCTGTAGCTCTGGATTTTCCATCTGATGTGGTTTTGAAAAATAGTAGTAAATTGTTGCTGAACTCTTTTGTTTCTAACCACAGCTCATGGATATTCTCCAGGCAGAATGGCAAAAGTTATTCTGAATTTCCTCCTCCTGCTTTTTATTAAAGATTGGTTGATCCTTCTTGGTTTACCTTGCATTTGAGCTATGGTGTTGGGATAAGTCCATTCTATAGCAAGTCCTTTCGCCAATCTTCTCCATGGTGTGTTCCTGCATAGATTAAAAATGGCCACTTCACGCACAACCCACATGTGGCAGTTGTGGGTAGAGAACAAGATGTTAAACATCTCCTGTGGAGAGAATCACAGGGCTGGCTACAGTCTCATTAAGTCTCTTGTACTCTCCCATTCTGAATTTGTCCATTTAAATTCCCCTGAAGAGGGAGTATCAGCTTTCCACAAGAGAAGAAACATTGACTACTTACTGAGCAACAGCTGAAAGCTATCATTTTTAATCTTACAATTTCTTTTGACATTGGATGCTTACACTGGAAGACACATTTTTCACTACAAACTATTTCTATTTTGCTTTGTAGAGCAAACGAAATGATTAAAGCGGGAGCTATTCCCGGTTTACAATCACTTCTTCAAGATGGTAATAATCATTGACCTCAGGTTAGTCTCTCTATAAATTATATTTGAAATTCTGTAAGTTGCAAACAAGCACAGCCTGACTGTCCCTAAGCATATTTTCTAAGAGAGAAAGTTATGTCAGGTTTGAGCAAAACATGCAGCACTACTTACTTTCATTCTTAAATGCTGGTGCACTAAACTGAAATCAAATGCTTGTGTCCCATATGTGAGAAGTATAATGTTTTGCTAGTCATTAACAAGAAAAGCATTCTGGTTAATCTGAGGCTTTTCTAAAGCCTATTTTTGGCAATTGTACTATGGAAGGGAACAGCTGAAATAATAATAAAACTTTATGCTTACAGGGAACTTTCATCTGGGAATATCAAAGTAATTTATAAGCCTGGTTAAGTCTATTTTGATATTTTTCTAGGATGTTGCTTTCCTGTGGCAATTGGTAAGCAAGTAATTTTGTCCTGGTTTAGCAAAAGGGTGAGCTGGGGCACAGATATGGTAAACAACTCATGCAGGGCTACTGCAGCAGATCACAGGGGGTTAGCCAAAATTCATGCACACAGACGGGGGGTATTGCATTGCCCTACCTATGACATGTTTGGGTTACTCTCTGATTTCTGACAGTAGGGAGTTTCTCACTGCCAAGAGCCTTTCCCTTGTCAGTGCTGAGTATCCCAGTCATAAGGATCTACATAGAGGCTCTTGTAGCTGTTTGCCTCCCTCTTCATTTAATTTATTCTCCATGGTCACTCCATAAGTCTCCTTCAGCTATTCAAGCTACTCTCTTCCCTCATATCAGAAAATCAGGCTGTACAGTGGGCACTGTCCCAAGTGAGGAGCCCAGCTGGGACTTACACCACTCAAGTGACAGACTCTCAAAGAGCCATGCTTACTGGGGAGGAAGAGATGCTTCTGCTGAAGTCCTGAAGTGTTGTCCTGTTCTTTATAAAAGCATACCACGGTATCTGGAGCACAGAAATCCTTCAGTCAGAACTGATGGAGGTCTACCTCATGATGCAAAGTCTGTAGATGAGAAGAAATCTCAGTTCTCTGAAGCCTCTTGTCCAGATGAATATGAAACCACTTACTACCTCTATGTTTAGGAGCACCAAAAAACCTACGGAGTCTGTCAGCTTCTTAAGAGACACATGCCTTCAAAATATAAGGAGTGGCTCTGATCTGTGAGATCTTCAGGTCTCTTTCTTGAAGCAAGTTGACCCCTTGCTCCAAACAATTCATTTCTGTCTGGAGCTGCAAATACATCTTCTTTAACAAGAAGATATCTTCAGAAGCTATAAATCAAGGAACTCTTCCTTGTTAAAGGAGGAATTCCACATCTTTCATGGCAGAGAGGTTATGAAAGCATAAGGATACTCCCTATGCTAACCCCAGGGCCTCTGTGAATGGTCTGGGCTGGATCTGAAGTAGAATAAACATTGTTTGCTCTGTAGAGAGAGATCTTCTGGTTGTGCTGTCTTTTGCCACCCACGAGAAACATAACTGTGAAAAATTTAACCAGAAATCTAAATCTATAGTTTTATAATAAACCTTTTGGCAGATGCCAACGCATAGCCCTGTGGACACTTGCAAGAAATTGATGAATTCTACTTGTTCAGTTTTCAGTGTGTTGGACAGAAAGTGTTTAAATTAATAAATCAATGGATGATAAAAAGTATTCTGCATCGTAGCTCATTGTCAGTCACACAAAAGGATTGGTTGGTTGGTTGGTTGGTTTTGTTGCTGTTTGGTTTGTTTTTTTTCTTTCCCGAGGTTCCAATATTATTTTAAAAAAGCACCCTTTTCCTATCGGTGTTGCAGCATACAAGGCTTTAATCATAGGCATATCAGAGATACTTCACCCTGTGCCATTCATTTTGTTTCACTATCTCCCTTCTCCATATGTGGTGTCTTCTTGCTACAATTTATAGCTGAGACTTTCAGGCAGGAGGCAGGGGTTAGGGATACAGTGTAAGGCTCTGGAAACCTGACAGAGCATGGGGATGATTCTGGAACACCAGTGTCTATGCAGGATCAACATGTTGATCGTTCAGGTAAGGGGGCACTGAAAATAAGTGCTTGCCTCTGAAAATCTGGATTTAGACCACATACCCTAGTTAAAAGAGATCTCGAAACAAAAATAGCTTTTGTTTAGCTGGAATGTACCATGCTGCTAATTCAAAACTCTGATAACTCTGACACTACTCCATTGACGAAAAAGCAGATCATGTTTCCATGCAGCTTCTACTCAGGCACACTCAGGGCTTTTCTTTTTTATTATTATTTTTATTTTGCCAGTGATTCTGTTCTATGAACATGACAAGATGTGCAGATCCCAACGTCATGAATGGATTCCAAAAACCTGAAAATAGCAGGGGGTCAAGCAGATCTACTGGCAATTTTTTTCATTTATGAACTCCAACCTCAAATACATCTGAAGCAAACATATGTACAGAAGTCTTCAAACCAGATATGTTGAAGGGATTCCAGTCCAGGACATTTTATTAACCTCAACACAACTGATTGTGCTTCAGCTTCACACATTTTGATTTGTAACTGCTCGAAAAATCAGCAGTGTATGCATCTTGGATGCCTGGTTGAAATATTTTGTGAAAGCAAGCAATCAAAAGCAGGTCAAATGCCTCATTCTGTCTTGCTCAAACATGTTCAAAATCAGAATAATCCTTAGCTTTTGGTTGACTTTATTTGTACTTTTTATCTTTTTTTCTTTAATCTCTATAGAGGAACAATCTGTGACATTTTATGAACTCAAGGACATTTTATTTAGTCATCTGTCTAGACATGTACATGCGCAAATTAATTTTAGTTACTTCAGGATGTGCGTAAAACTGACAGGCCAAAATATTGAACAAAGTCCTTTAATTGGTTGCTACCTGTGTGAAGGGCATTAATGAGGTTGAAACTGAGATATTAGGGTAAGTTAGTAAAAGGAAAATTCTCACACAAAAATGAAGGCTCACCCTCCATAGATGAGACAAGGTTTCGGACTGATGGTTCATGTGTGCTGGGGATGTTTGTATTAAGAATATTGTTATACTGTGGTTTTTCTTCAGCAGTTGCTCGTGACAGTGAAGGACAGATATGTCACCTTTGGACTATTTACAAAATCTTCTTTTATTGAGTGTGCAGCCAATTTACAAACAATTGTGCTATTAATTACAATTTTATAACCTTCTTGAATGCACAAGCTCTCTACAATGTGTGTGGAAATGTACCCTCAATAAGCACCTTTAATGGCCTTAGGAATAAGCTGATTAAAACCAGCTATTTTAATATGTGCAATATCACTTTAAATCAGAAAGCTTTTATATGTCTTTGATTCTGTTGCCATTAATTGTTTTCCCTTGAAATCTGCTATAATTTATGGGAAAACATTAGTCTGTTGTAGAATGACATGAAACTAGTATTTTGTAATCCTTCTGAGCGCTATTAAAGGAAATAACAATTGTGGGAAATTATTTTAGGACAAGAAAATGTCCTTATTATCATTGTGTCCCATATACATACCAATTGCCTGTAATAACTTGGCTGTTTGGCAATTAATGCCTTTTATGGGAATTTTTTTGGTTAGCTATAGACTCACCTTTCACAAGGATATCTCTCAACCATAGTGTATATATCTATTTATATATGCTTACCTGTTGGGCTGATTTTTAGTTGATGATCATTGAATGGTAAGACTAATTTCATTCGCTGTTCCCTTTGACTCAAATGTTTTAGAAGTTTACAGTACTTCCAAAATGGCTAACATTTGGTATCTGTTTAGGATGAAGTTCTGAGCCAATATTTTTTTCCCCTCTTTCTCTCTTCCCCCTCCCCCCCCCATCCCCCAACCTGCCTGCCTAGTATCTGAGTATTTTAACTGTGTGATTAATGTAAAACAAAGATCACCCAGACTTTCATTCTAAGATGAATGGTACTCCAAACATAATGTAGTTGAAAAGCTTTGCTCTTCATGTTTTTTTTCCTGACCATGCTGGATGATCTGTGTGAGAGGGACTAGTGAAAGTAATGCTGTGTTCCCTGCATGGTTCTGTATGATGATAATATTATTTTTATTGATATTGGCTAGCATCATTCAGAGCCTTTAATCAAAAGGAAGAAGTGATAAAGACATCTTTACGATACACCATAGCCTGTACACGATAAGCATGAGAAATATGGAAAAAGATTAAAGACGTAGTATCTTGGCCTCAGAGAAAAGGGCCTTTGTCCTGTTAAAAATAAAGTTGAACAGATGTGCTCATTTAGGCATGGCAGCCCTCATTTTCTCATCAAACGAATCTCTGGTTAGGCTTTTAAAATTAAAACCTTAATTTGAACTTTTGTCTTTGAGCTCCCATAATGCTTGTTACAGTGCTCTGTGGCCGAGTTATGCAAGGCTCTTTGTTCTGCACGTGAACAGTCAGAATAAGCTGGCAATTAAATATATGGCTGAATTCCTCACCAAAAAGTGGCAAGGTTTGTCCCTTACTCACCTGTTCCTATGAATGAACTTCGTAGTTGTGCTGCAGTGAGGCAGGCTGACAAAAACCCAGACAGTTGTAGGTGCAATTGTCCTAATAGGAATTGCTCAATCTGTGCATCTATTGCTCTGAAAATGCATAAAGATTTAAATAAAACAAAACAAAAACAAAAACAAAAACCCAAACCTTTTATTTTTAAATATGTAAAATGCCAACCTGGTCACCTGCCCCTGCAGCACACCAGTGCTGCATATGCTTGCTGCTTTTGAGGATGAGCTTTGTCGGAAGCAACAGCATCTGGCAGGGAGGATTGTGCTTTTGCAAATTAAAGGTTCATGTGGTTAACCAAGCTCTTCTACTTCAGGATCAGACACAGCTTGTGGGAGCATTTCTCATTAGTTTTTGCAGTTTACAATGGACTGAATGTGTTGGCCTGTAGGACTGCTGAAAGGTTACATTTGAGAGTGGGATTTTAACAGGAATATTTGCATACAGCTGTGTGCTCTGGAATGAGTAAGTGTTTTCCATTCACTCTGGAAGCTGACTGTAGGTTCCTAGTTTGAAGTATAGAGGAGGAAAGGGAAAGCTGCAAAAAGTATGGTAGGACAGCAAGAAGCTTCTGAATATGTCCTAAAATAAGACCTTCAGTTATGTACCAGGCATTTACTCCATCAATGTGACTCCATTAAGCTGATACACTGTGAATTCCCATCCCCTTCTGCATTTTTGCAGCAGAACCATAACTTTAGGAGAACATATATTATTAATTTGTTTTGTTTCCCTGCTTTCTCTATGCAACCATCATCTGCTTTTAAATTTTCTTTAGGGGAAGTCCATCTTTCAAATGCTTTTTTCCATAGGGTATGACTGTTCTTTCTTGTCTATCTGGAAACATTACTGGCTTTTGCTGGGAGAGTGTAATGGAAAAAGAGCTGTTTGGGTTTTACAAGCTCTTAAAAAATAATACGATTGCCATTAAGTGGAAACACTTTTAATGCTTTCCTGTCCTAGATGGGAGTTATCAGTGTTGACAGAAAGCTTCAGGGGGTGGAGAAAATAGGAAGTAGTCTTCAAAGTGAAGGATTATATTTGTACCCAAGCATTTAGCAGTTCAGATGCTAATAGTTTATCTACAAATCAATAGGAAAAAAACATGTGGCAACATTATACTACCTACTGAAATCCTATTCCATTCTTTAGGATTATGCCCCAGGATTATGGTGAGTAGAAGAAGGGAGATGGCTTTATGAAAACCTTCAGTGGTATTTCACATCCATCATTCCCAAATGATGTTGGAGGAGCCTGTGGTGGTCTGGGATGTCATAGCCCTTGGATCATGCTGGTTCCTGTGAATCAGTGATGGAAGGGCTCCACTAGGGATCTGAAGTACACATCTTATCCCCCAGGTTTTGGTGCAGTGCCACATCTTTTTCCCTACACTGGGACCTGGTGTGAAAAATGCATCCTTTGATGCATGGCATGTTACTTGTTACAGGCTGCATGTCTGTGTAGTGGTTAGTAAGGGAAAAAAATGCATGTGTAGAGCCATTATGCACCTATATCCACTAACTGGCCTGATTTCTTCAGACCCCTATATTGACGGGAGCTGAGGTGAGCAAAGATGAATGATACCTTCAATACAGCAGAAAGCTCCTAGGGGGAAGATTAAGATTGTCTGGCCTCTGCTGTCTAATGACTCTTTTTCTGGTGAGTGTCAAGCGGAATTTGTCGTTGTGTCTCTTTGTTTAAACATTGGCTTTCAATTTATTACTTAAAGGACCCAGCCTCAAGTTGGAGATGGCTCATTATTTGTCCTTCTTAATGGTAAACTGAGCTGTGCACACAAACATGTCAGAAACAGCTGGGGGTAAAATGCTTTCTAGTCTGGCAGCCCATCACTTTATGTTGGTGTCGCTTGATTAACATAAACTGTCAGTGATCGTGGCAATTAGAGAAAAGTGCAACCTTATTACCTAGAAACTCAACAAGACAGTTGTTATTGCTTTGGTATGGCACTAGGATGAAGGAAATGTGACCATGATGCCTGGAGTTGAGATAAATCAGAAAGCATGTTTCCATCTCCCAGGGCTTGTATCAGGGGCCTTTGGCCTCTTTGGACACAGGCCACTTTTCAGGCACTTGAAGGAAGCCATGTAGGAATAAAAGCATCCAAACAACTAAACATGTTGCTGTTAGAGCATGCAGATCAGAGGTGAAGGACCTAAATAAACATCATTTACTCTAGGTAGTAGACTGCATATATTACAGTGTGCATTCAGAATTTTCCAGCAAAGTTATGGGTTTTATGGCTGATAAAAATTTCCTTTGTTGTATAATCAATTGCAACAGATGATCAAGACTAAGCCATTCTCTCAGGGTTTCATTCAGTGCTGGGATGTTTCTTCTGATGTATAACTATCTCCCAAAAGTAAGCCTCTATGCTTATCTAAGTCACAGCTACCATTTCTGCCACCTTCCCCCTCAACCCCCAATTAAAAGTAATTTTACTCCATGAACATATGTGAGAGTGATACCATTCTGCAGTCAGAAACGTTTGAGGGTTGGGATTCTCTTCAGCCTCCTTATGCTTACTTGTTTATTTCTTTATAACGTCATGTTTCTGTTTGGAAATATGTTTGGCTACACAGGAAGAGTATCCATTGCAATTTATTCTTCCTGACCTTTTGTGAATCCAAAATAGATGGCTTTTTGGAAAGAAACCAGAGGCTCTCCTCTCCCTTCAAACAAATCTGACCTTATAGTTGTTTCTTGTGAAGACAGTAGAAGCTTCTCTTTGAGTCAGTGCAAAGGAAGCAGGAAAGGGTAAAAATTTTCCTATGCTGATGTTACTGGGTTTTTTTTTTGTTTTGGTTTGTTTTTTTTAAAGTATTTAGATATCTTTTAAAGGATACTGGATTTCTCAAACCTTTTTCTTTCATTGACTTGACTGCTTTCCTTGTCATGCCCTATGCACTCAGCTTTTTGTTGCTTTAACTGTGTTTCTGGCTTCCCCAAACTTCCATATATATATATTCATTCTCCTGGATCACTCTCCTGTTCCTGTTCCTCCGTATATTCACTCTCCTGTTCACAGCCCTGACACAGCTGCTGCTGTTCCCTCTAATGTGTAGCCAGAAGGGGTGAAAAGGGCAGAGACTGGACTGAACTGACAAAGTAAATGGTTGCAAGCCCTCTCGCAAGAATTCTGGCATCAGCTGGGATTATGAGCTGGGAGTCCAGCAGCAAGTACTGTACAGAAAGTGCAGCGTAAGGTATTACATGGGAAACAGAAGAAATAAATCCTGCCAGCTGATGTGAGGGTTCAGTGCTCTGGCAGTTTTATGGTCCTGGTGGTCACAGGACAGTATTTCCCAAGCAGAGCGTCAGCTTTGTAGCCTATGCTGTTCAGGTGGGTTGCTGGAGCATGTAGATTCAGGCAGTGTTAGGTGTATGCCTAGAGGTCCCAGATAAGCTCTGGTATCTTCTTTTGTACTTCTGATCTCAGCTCCAGTTTTTACCAGGAGTGCTGAACTTTGTCTAGGAGAAAGTCAACTAATTATATACATAACTTTACACTTTTTCACACTGAGGTTCTGCATTAGGAATAAGATGATAAGCTCTGGTGGGCAATGACCATGAAGTGCTCAGTCTTAACTATGTGCATGTGTTTTATCCAAGTTTGAGGCTTCTTATTGTGCAAGGTACTTCAAAATCACTCTCTAAAATGAATGAGTAATGAACCGTCCTGCACATTGTTGGGAAAAACAATGCCTTTGGAGGAGTTCAGGAAAGGTTCCTTTCTGACAATTATTTTTAACAACATGATACAATTTAGCTGAAAGTTGGGGAACAGCCTGGGGCAAGGGGAGAAACATTCTTCCCTTTGGTTAACCTTGCTCGGGAAATGTGAATCACTGAACTAAATAAAGTTTGTAAGAGATGCTTTGAAAATACTATGCTACGCCCTGTAATTCACCCAAGAATGAAGGAGGAGGGAAAAAAAAACATCAAAAGTCCCTGCTTCTTTTTATATTGCTTCCTGGCACATTTCTGGTTCTCCCCCCTTTCTTCCCCCCAGTCTTCTCTCTGGTTTTGTTTTTGGGTTTTGTTCTGCTTTTTTGTTTTTCTTTTTCCTTGTTTTAAAATATCCTTTTCGCTTTGTGAAGCTGGTACCATGACCTTAACAACAACCTTGTTGTCTACAGACAACAACGATGATGAGAAATGCCAAGGGAGAAGGGAGTCCTGTTGGGATCAGAGGACAACAAAGACAGTTCTTCAGCGTTTTTATTAGGACCTCATGATGTACACATGAAAATTAAGTTCAGAACATTAACTGCTCTTCAGATGGCGCCGTTTAAATCTGGAGGATGTTAACATTCCTGCTGCATGACAGAGGTCTGCCACCCCCTGTGTTGATACTCATCCTGCTCGAATAGGCAATAACATCTAAGGATGAACAGAGGCTGTGGCACCAAATCCTGCTTGAAGGATACTTGCTAAGATTTATCTTGGGATTTCCTAGCATTTCTTATCAGGGTCAGTTTGCCCTTGAGGGCTAGCTCTTTGCTGGGCGCCAGCTGTTTCATCATTTGCACACATTTGGATGTATGCTTTGGCAGAGAGGATAACTGGTGGTAGAGAAGGAAAGGCAGCAAGAAAGTATGGAAACAGCTTTTGGTGCTGTTTTAACGGCCACTGTTCTAGTCTGGTGACATCATTGCGAAAGAGTGTAACCTGTTTGTACGGATAAATCCATCTGCGGGTCCCCCTCATGCTGGCTGGAGTGGAGCACCAGGAACTGGTGGTGGCATGTGGTGCCTGGGTGACAGCAGGTGGTGGAAGGCCCTGGGCTTGTGGACACAGTGGTCCACAGATTCAGCCCCTGGGGCAGCAAGGTGTGAAACCCATCCCTGTGCTGTCTGCTTGGTGCTTGGTCTTACTTGTTTAATAGATGTTTGGCAGTGGGACTACTTGGAAAATGTTCCCCTGGAAAATGCCCAAATCTGCCCTACTTAACAGCAAAGAAAGCAGCGGTGCAAATGAAGAGCCTGATTTTCCCATCCTTCTTAAAAAGCTCTTCTGCCAGGGAGACCACTGCTGCTGTGCCCTTTCCCTGGCCCTGGCATACATCCTGTGGGAAGCTTGGATGGACTGGGACCAGTGGGTGAGCAGCCTCCTGGGCTTTGTGGGGAGGTGGCAGCTCTCACTGCCAGACAGGCACCAGGAGAGTGGGATGGGGCCACAGAACTGGCTTGTCATCTGCTTTTCCATCTCTGCTTTGCTGCTTAACCCCTCACCCCTCCTCATAAAAACAAACATGCACAGCCTGACTTCCAGGTGCTTTTGCTGGTTAAATGCCCATCACAGCAGATGTAGCCAGGGGAGGGCTGGAACCGTCTGCAAGCTGGGAAGTAAACCGGGTTTTCTCCCCAGGGTGTCTAGCTCTGCAGCCACTATTTAGCCTAGGGGCTGGACACATGTGGCTCAGGCATTCCCTATGGAGCACTAATGGCCTTTGGATCTGCAGCTTCACTGTCCCCAGTCCTGGTGCTTTTCCATTTGGTTCCTGCTATTCCTGTAAATCCCTGCTGGCTATTTAATAGCAAGCAGAGATTTTCAATGAAGTTGAGGTCACTTTGACTCACCAAATATTGCTGCTTTCTAAACTGGAACCAGAGGGCAGCATTTGTTGTGGGGGGAGCAATGAAAATATGTCCGACGACTCCTCATGCGATATTGATCACGATCACACAGCCTGAGTTCAAGGTTTGCTTTGCATGGGATTCAGTCTCTGGAGCATGTTTTTGAACATGCCACTGAGTGGACCATATTGTATTTAGATGTGGGGTTTATGCACAAATCCTTAAATATTTTGCATTTTTTGTTTGTATGGTTTGTGTGTACATGTCACTTGTGTACACTGAAAGTTGCTTGATGTCCCCAGCCTTTGAATCAGCCTGTCCCTATAAGGAATATGCACAAGCACCCAGTAGCCCAGCATGAGCAAAGAAATTTTCTTGTATCTTTAAGGTCAACGAAAGCTGAAAACAGATGATTTCTGACAACTGCTTGGCTTGCAGATCTGTCAGTAGCACCAAGGCTCTGTGGCCAGTTAAGTGCTACTGAAACAACTCTTCAGTTTGGCTGTGTTTTATTTTGGGGCTCTGGCTTCATTGTGCAGTCTCTGAGTGCAGCCTTATGCCTGGACTGCTGTGCCAGGGACAGCTGTGCAGCTAGGCTGTGCTCTTGGTCTGAGGACAAAAGATTTGAAGCTGCTCTTCAAGGCAAAGCTTAAACGCCCCGCAGAAGAAGTGATTATGCTGTCCTTTTACCCACCACCCGTCTCTCATTTTTCTCCTTTCCCTCTTAAAAAAGAAATAGGGGAAAATTTGTGGGAGAATAGTGTTTGCTGATCTTGTGCAAAGCACAGTGACGACAGCTGGAGAAGCATGACAAGGCACATAAACTTGAGCTAATGGAAACCTATGTGCCAGCTGAGTGTTTATTCAGGCCTGTCATTGTCAACAGAGACCCCTTTACAAGACAGGTATTGTTTGTAGTAACAAGTGCACCATGAAGAGGAATGTAGCTTTAAATTCTATGGATCTTCTGCTTTAAAACAAATAAAAAAAAAATTAATGTTCTTAACCCATCCTTACAAGGAATAATGATAGCACTGAAATACCTGCTTACATGTCTGGCTATTTCAGGTTTAATCAGTCTACGTTTCATAAATCAAGCTCCCTCTTAATTGCATTCTTCATGTCGGTACTGTTGAACCCCCGTTACTGTCCCAAGCTTACTTATCCAATTTGTTGCCTTGAAGCTGCATCTTTTGATATTATTGACATCTTGAGTCAGGATCAAAAAAGAAGCAGACAGTAGTGTCCCAATGTTTTCTCTCTGCAGCAGAAAAGGGAAGACAGTTTGAGTAGACTGTCACCTTTTATTCTTCCAGACTTTCAGCAAATGTCTCTCAGCTAAGCAAACAATAGTGAGAGTTCATTTGGAATTAAATTCACTGATTTGCAGCCACTTAGACAAAACCCATACAAACTCTGAAACACAGCATAAACAGACCACTAAATCTTGTGTCAAGGCTGCATTGGGATGCACCGTATCCATTCTGTAGAAGGGAAATATTCAAAGAGTTTTGCTGATCTTTGAATGAGTTTGACATACACTATTTTACCCTTTTTAAAAATAAAAACACCCTACAGCTTAGAGTTCTGCTCACCTCATGGACCTGTGAACTAGATACCAGTTGACAGGGTGAGAACTAAGTGGATCTGAATAGGTCTAGGTATTCAATATGGATAACAAGCTTCATCCACATTGGGCAATTTAAAATAGCCTTCATGTTTTGGTTATCTGATCTGAGTAGCATCAGGGAGAAATGAGTGTGCAATGGCACACACTGGAGATTCAGGATCAGTCTGTTTCTGATTCCACTCTGGCTTTCTGGGACAGATACTTAATTTCATCACGCCTCTGTTCCTTCTATTTTAAACCAATACTCACACACAACAGTACCTCCCTCAAAAGGGTACCATAAAATTTAATTGTCTGTGAAATTCTTGGAGGTCTTTTGGAGAGAAGATCTCTTCAGAGACACATATCTGTGCAAGGAAGCAGGTATTAGTTTAAATTATGAGCATAGCATGAAGGGAGTTTTTTGCTGTGAGAGAGGAGTCCTGCCACAAATGCTGTCTCTTGTTTCCTGGCTCTATGGGTCTTCTACAGCGATTGTGCCAGGGTGCAAGTAAGGCTTCCTATGCAGTCTGGGTAGAGCTGATGTAGAGGCAGGCCTGGATGTGTTTGGGATATGCTGGCTCACAAGCCAGACCCCTCCCCAGTGTTATTTAATTCCCAAAGCGGCAGCAGAAGCTGTGGGAAGGCAGTCCTGCAGTCTGTTGTTGCAGATAAAGTTTTAATCTCTCCTGTTTTCCTTGGCAATCCTGCTGGCTGGGCACACAGGAAATGTGTTTGAGTCATTTATCCGTGTGGCATTTTCATGCAGCCTTGGGAAGCCCTGCTTACCAGGCTCTGATCTCCAGTTCACATGAAACAGCACCAAATCTGTGAGCCTCACAAGAGCTTAATTTGCTGTTATTTGGAAAAATGTCTGGTTCTGCCTTAAAGTCCTCTGTAGTGAAGCTTTGGGGGTTGTCTGTTGAAGAAGTCTGAAAGGTAAAATTTAAGAAACTGATCCTGGAAATAAATGGAAATGGAAAGAAATTATATATGTGAATATATCAGGGCCAGAATGTGCAAAACAATTTAAGCCAAAGCAACACCAAGCAGTGGATGGTGGAAGATTTGATCTCAAGTGTTTCCATATTTCTTTATCAACTTGAGAAATTAACTGCTGGCATTTGGCTCAAGAAGCACATACCCAAACCTCTGCAGCAAGTGACAGATTCTCCCAGATGCTACCAAAACCAGAATCCAAAATCCACCAGCTGCATCTGTGCTTAAATACTGTGCCTTGCTAACAAAGTGCTTCACAAAGTTTTCTGGCCAGTGTAGGCAGCAATTAATTGGTTTACACATGTGTACACTGGATAGAATCTAACCTCTTGTTAGAAAGAACAATACACAAGAACACTTTGACAAAGAACCTGGACTCAAAGAACACAGGCTGGAAAGACTGTACCTTGATTTACCTAAACAAAACAACTTGTTTCCTTTTGCTTTTATTAGGAGGTATCTTTGTATTTTTACAATGAATTATTGTTGCAGAGATCCCCTGCTGCCCATGACTCAGAGCTCAGGGTTGACAAGCAGCTTATAAGTGTAACAGTGCTGCTCCCTTCCCTGCCCTGCTAGCCCTGACACAGAGCTTGCTGTCGGGGCACTTTACTCCCTGTGTGTGACTGCAAGGGCTCTGTGTCTTCACGTGGCTCAGCAGTGGAGGGACACGACATTGCAAGGCATCTTCAGTAACAGAGCACACCACTACTGTGAAGCCGGTTTTATTTAGAACTTTTGAAATTCCCTGGCTAAAACCAGATGTGCTTTTCTAAAGTTACTTCTGCTGAAAGGTGCATTTTGTATTAGTTACCATCCAGGAGAAAAATGATGTCATCAGTGTACAGCAAATCATTTGTCTCCACAAGGGTTAAGGCAAAGAAAACTGTGAGTCATTAGAAAGTAATTCCCTTATTTCAAGCACACATGAAACAGGAGTCTGGATGGCAAAGGAACAAAGCCTTATTCTTTCATGTGCATTTGCTGAAGGCCTTGGTATCTCAGATAAAGAACAAGTATCTACTAGTGGATTAACATTATGAAAAAGTCAGGATTAAAAAAAATATATTGTCAGTGAAGCTGTGTAATTGAAGCTCTATAGCAGCTCAAAAGCTTAGGCCAGTAAGCTCCTAGCCACCAGCTAATTCATGTATTTTATGGCAAGAAGGCAGAATGCTAATCATCAGGGTAGCATACGGAAGGGGAGAAGTAGAGAGCCACATAGATATTCAGCGTCAGCCATCTGAACTTCAGAAGCGGCACAGAGGGCTATTAATGCACTCCCTTGCCCTGTCTGAGAGTGCTGACCTCACTTTTAATCCTGCCCCTCCAGGGTACTTAATTTCCAGCATTGCTCAACCCAGTCAGGCCTGTTTAACAATTTCTTTTCTGAGTTAGTCTCTTTGAAGAGGCCCTATTTTCTGCTCAGTGACATGAAAGAGATACTGATGTTGATTATCAAAGGCATGTGCTCCAAACCACCAAGTGTCTAATGCCCAAGGGAGGTAATATTATCTCTGCCTTCAGCGTTTACATCCTTCCGCCAAGAAAGATGTGGTGGTTAACTAGCACATCTTTTTTCCTTCCTACTACTTTTACATGAGCTATTAATCAGAGGGGAAAATTAACTAATTCTTCAGTTTGCAGGTCATGCTAGGGCAAACTCTCATCTAGATTAAAAGGACTGTGGACTTGTGCAAAGTCAGCTATACCTTGCAGCAAAGCAGGTTTATGTGAGGTCTTTTCACGATATTATACAAAGGAAGTTCCACTGCATTTTCTCAAAGTCTGTCCAGTGACTGCAAACCTTAGCCCAACTGTACAGCTGGAAGGCTGGTTACCCCACCTACTCCTGCCTCTGGGAGAGTCTGCTCCACCTACCAGCTCCCAGTACAAAGATCAATCAACATCTGCCTGTTCACTGTGAAAGGAAAAGAAGCTCTCCTGAAGAAGCAGCTCTTCATTCAAAAGGGCATTCACCTTTTGATGATGAGGGAAGGCCTGTCTATGAAGTAATCATCATTGCCTGAGCTTTTAACCCAGAAGTCCTTGAAATGATACTGATGGCATTCAGAGGTGAAACAAAAGGCAAAAGTTACTATCTTAAGAGAAACTATTGCTTGGGCTTGCTTTCTGTAAAGTTTCCCTACTTGCCAGCTGAGGCAATTAGTCTGATGCTGGGCTCCAGAGAGAGTTGTGGCTCAGCTTAATTGCATAAAGCGGTGACAACTGACACTACGGCTGAAACTCATCTCCAGATGATTGTGCATGTGCAACAGCTGGTCCTCTTGGGTGCAGTGAATCAAGTGTTGTTCCATCATGTGAGCTCCACTGTACAACAACAACTGTGCTGTGCATGCACAGTACATGTCATACTTTGTAGTGCAGATTCTGCAGTCTAGACTCAACAGCTCAAGAGGTCTCCTCCAGCTTTGTGTCAAATAAGATTACACAAAAGGAGAGTGCATCTTCTTGAGATGGGAATTGAATCCTCCTCACCTTGTGCTTCTCTGTAGGACTTCCCCCTCCTTCACCCTTATTCTTACTGTGTACTGTGGTTTCCAAGGTGACACAAGTAAGCAAGTCCAGTAGGCTGAAGAAAACTGCTTAGCTGGAGTCAGCTAGATCAACATCTCTTATCTTTTGTTCATTTCAAGATCTCAGAATTTTGTATTTACAGAAATTGTTTAAAAGGTGCACAGAAATCCACAGTAAGTGATTTCAAGACATGGTGTGCATTAATAATGAAAATAATGGTACATGTAGACATGCTCATACAATTTTTGTTTTTCGGCTTTTGGCTTAAAGTTGACAAAAATTAGTCCTATGGGTGGCTAGATACAAATATGGCTATTAAAGTAAGGCAGGTGCTCTTTTTGAGCTGAATATCAAATATTTAAGAGAAAAGCCCTTAATCTGCTTTCAGTGAAATATGCCCATGTGAGTCTTCATAACATTTCACAAATAAATTGTGTCAGGACACTGACTAAACATTTAGAAAAGTGTCATTTTAACAGTTCCTGAAAACAGAATGGACTTGAACTCCTCCACTACTGCTGGATCCATTGTGTGCAACTGTCATCAGTTTCTCTGGGTTTTTTAATTATTATTTTTTTATACAGATGCAAATTTAAATGCAGTAGCTCATGCAATTATTGCAGCAGAGTGCACATGAAGGACTTCTGGCAGTAGGGTTATCTGATCTGCAGTGCCAGGGGAGGTCCCGCTGCTGCTTACTTGCAAGACCTGCCCTTGCCCTATGCAAACTTTCAATGTTCATTCCTTCTCTGTAAGAGTTGACTCCAAATATTCCTTTGAGGTTTCTCACAAAAATTATTTTGACTGAAAGATCAACACTTGCTCAAGACATTCAAGCCTTTGTTATTTACAAGCTTCGTTATTTATTTGGATTGCAAAATGTAAATAAAACCTTCCTTTGGCACTCTTGCTTAGTTTTCAGTTCCTCACTGATACCAGCTAATGGGTAATCCCTTCAGAACAGAATTTGCTAATGATTTTCTGCTAGGAAAAAGAGATATAACATGTAAGAGCAAATGTTCATCATGTGCCTTCATAAAGTGCTTGGATTTGGTCTTCCAGATGAGGATTTATCAGTGTTTGCCTAGGTCTTAAGTATTCCCAGAATGAAAGGGCACTGAGATGGGTTCAGACAGTTCAGCTCTGATGGAGACCAATTTTACTAAATAATGTGTTTGCACATATTAATACATTTCATGATGATCACACTTATTCTGCCAAACTTAGCCATAGAACAAAGGACAATGGTGGTGGTGCATACAAGCATACAGGTAAAAGCCTGTAGTGATGAGACCTACACTGGGCAGATTAAAAAAAATAGGACTCTTCCCACAGGAAAAACCAAATAAAATAAGTATGATAGCAGTTTTATCTTGATTTGGAAGCCAAGTGTCCTGACTCATCACCAGCATCAGACTTCTGCTCTTTTATACTTCAGCCTTTGAAAAGTCCAGCCTTGGACTGAGGCCACTGGGTAGTAACTGGAGAAGGATCCCCCAAACAGAAGGAACTGACATAATGGCAAGGATGGAGCTAACCAGACTAAATGAATCTTTGTTTCTCAGTCGTGACTTGGAGGGAGCCATGGAAAGAGCTAGCAGATGGTCCAGCCTCATGCTGAATCCAGGGCAGGATAGCAAATCCACAAAGGTCTGAACTGAGTATCAAATGCTGTTTATAAGTTGGGTGATGTGCTTTCTTAACAATCTTATTTCCCACTAGGAGAGCTGGTGTTTGTTGTAGGATGTTCTTACTGTTCAAACGTTGCTTGTTCTAATATCTGAAACCCAAGTAACTTTATTGCACTTTAATGTGTTTGAAAATAATACCTAGATGCTGTGTGATTCAGCACATTCCACTTCTGTCCTCACGTGTGCACAAACTCTGACTGTTTTTTGGTTTTTTAAAATATTTTTAAAAATATGAATTTTTTAAAATGCTTTAGAAATCTATCTTGCTTTGAGTTTTTAAGCTATGAACTAAGCTGTTAATATATGCATTGCTCTTACATTGGCAATGGCAGAACTATAATGGAAAGAGTACATTTGCACCAACATTGCTTACAACATAAGCATTTGCTCTTGTCATTTCGGAAAATGGAAGGTTTTTTCCAATAGGCAAGCTGTGCAGCTCTGAGTAGCTGTATCTTATCTTGAATAATTTGCTGCATTAAGCCTGTTTTGAAACAAAAATCTTCTCTGAGGAGGGTTCTGGTTTTAAGGCTAGTAGCTATATAGGAGTGGAACTCAGTAACACACCAGCATTTCCATTTCAGTGATATTCGTACCGTTTTGGTGGGATCCTGTGCTTTATGGGGGGTTTTCTGAAACTGTTTCATTTTGGGTTTCCTTCAATATGAACATTCAATTCCTGATCTCAGGAACACTGTAATCAACAGATCTTTGATCCCACCCTCCAGGTATAATTTGGTATGTGTTTGCATGCTATGAGCAGGCTACATGAGAACTACATGAATGCTATGCTGACCATGCCTAAATAAAAGCTGCTAGTAAAGCATCATCCCTAATATCCTGCAGTATCTACCTCAGTTCAACTGGTATGGTCAAAATGCTCCCACTTCTTTGTAATTTGTCTTGTAGGCAGTATACAGATTTTTCCACTGATGCAATTTCCACCACTGAGTTGAGCCAGTTGGCTGAGTTAGGCCCATTTTTGATCACTTGAGTGTCTATTAATCAGCTGATGAATCACTGCTGCCAACACCACACATTTTGCCAGTGGGCTGGATATCTGTGAGCAATTACAAGAGGATATTTAGGCAGGATATGATCTTTCCTAGCATGAACTCATGCTTTGTGGAAGCTCCATGAAAAATTTTCCTTCTCCATCCCCATTTCATATAATTCTTGAGTTCAATGTCCAAACTATAGGCTGTATTCATCTTTTTCATTATAGCTCTGCCAGTGACCAGCACCCTGGAAAGTGTCTTCTGGAGTATGTGGAAATGCTGATGTTTGGAATAGTCACCATATTTTATCCTGATGGTGTCGGTTCTATATGCTGTGAAATTTTGCTGTTGGTCTGCTCAGTATTATTAAACAATGCTCAGTTCTTTTATACTCTGGGAGGGACAGTAAATGGGTTTAATTTTTAGTATTTGGAGTTGTTATAAGAAGTGCTGGGTCAAGTTCAGGTTCAGAGAATTGTGCCCAGAATTGACTGTGCCCTTATGTGCAAAGTTCACAACTGGTTAAGGACATCCATGCTATTTAAAATTAATAGCTTTTGTAACCTTAAAATAGGTAGGCAGTTTTCTCCACTTTATTCCCTCCTGAAACCAGTTCTGTTTTTCCTGGATTTGTTCATATGACAGTAATAATTCATCATAATAGATTTCAATTATAGTGCTGCTCTCTTTTTCATGCCAAGCTTCCCTGCAGAATTCTGTCAGCTTCTTTTATATGGTTTATTTCCCTAGATATACTTAAGAAGGTGTTTGAAAGGTTCCATATCAAAAATCATGATTTTTCTGAGGCCATTTTCCTTATGCTTATATTGCTAAAGAGAGATACAGAAAAGCATTATAAAATTTATTGAAAATTGGAACTGATCTAGATAGCCCTTCTCCTTTCATTACACCACTCATCTGAGCTCAGCCACCATCAGAGAAATGCTGGTGGTCTTGAACATGAACTGGTATGTTTTTCCAGTTTACAGCTTTTGACTGGAGACATAGCTGGCCCACTAACTTTTTCTGGGCAGAATTTTTGCATGCAAAGCAACAAATGCAGCCTGTGGTCATAAAGCAATGTAACCATTCTTAGTCAGCTATTTCATCCTTATGCAATCATCTTTCAACACTGTTCTGTGGTACAAGATGACACTTGGATGGTTTCAAACAGATCTGTTATTGTCATTCTAATTATGGCACTGTCAAGAACTTTGATCAGCCCAGTAGGGAAAAAGACTACAAGAGCCTGCTTTAAAAAAATACTCCTAAAATGAAAAGCTGCAAATCCAAATTTTAATCTTCTAAGCCGCAGGTTCCCCTCCATAACTCCCAGTTATGGCCACATATCTTGAAAAAATAATGCAACATATTAACACAGGAACCAGGAATAAAATAACATTCCACCTGTAAATCACCTCACACCTTGCAGTTCTGCTCCCACCGCCAAATCCCTACTGAGATGAAGAGTGGAAAGAAGAAAAGGCACAGGAACACACTGCCTTCTCTTGTGTGTTTGCTTACTAGAGCTGGGTTCTTTAGCTAGCTAGCCTGCTGACTGTCATCCCAGCACAAACATTAATGAGCCCCTATGCTCCTTGTTCTGATTGTGCCACTGACTCACTGAATCCACTTCAAGAGGAGCTGTGTAAGATTGGAGGGGAAAGTTCCTTTGCAATCATATACTGAACATAGGGATTGCCTATGAGAACATGAAAATCTGGGTCAGTGTGGTCTGTGGGAAGATGCAGTGTGGCTCATATTCTTCTATACTGTGATCCCAAGGGGGGAAGGAAAGACAAGGAGGAACAACTAGTTCCTGGTAAACTCTGCACATGTTCAGCATCTCCCAGCGCGTCCATGTGTGCTAAGCCACCATCAAACTCTTACAGAAGGAAGGGATGTCATCATGCAATTCTACCTATATCTTAAACCAGCATCTGGCCCCAGTAATGGCAACATTTTCCCACCATGAGCTACAGACTGGCTTTTCCTGCTAGATCATGGACTGAGCACAGAGCAAAAGCCATATTGCTGTGGGAGCAGAGCCAAGGAGTTTCTGCTGCCAATTGCTTGCTGCTTCTCCAGGGTGGGCAGGATCAACGCATAGTAGCCCCATTGGAAGAAAGGCAGTAGTGTTGCTCTTATGGCATGTCTTGCCCAACTATATGAGGAAGAAGAGCAGCTTCTGTGTAATTAGCCAAGCCAGAGGCTCTCCCATGAGCAGCCAAGCTATTTGCCAAGTTCTTTCTCTTGGTATTTTGTTCTGCCTGTGACCACATCTCTGTTGTTGTTTGAAAGCAAAGCCATGCAGCCCTTCTTCTAGGACAAAGCCTCCTTCTGCAATACCCCACTGTACTGCTGGCTTGCTGCTGCAGAAAGCCTTCTCTGCCTCGGTGACATAACAGCAGTTGTGCCAAACCTTTGCTGATGACTGCCTGCATGCTAACTATTGTCAGCAGCTGCTGCAAGACTGAGCTGCTTGCATGGAGCTGAAACAATGTTCAGTTAAAGTACCCCCTGCTCAGTCCCCAAATCCACGTGGAGGAAGCTGTGAGCAGCAGCCTGGCCAGAGGTGTGTGCTCATGTGTGTACTTGCAACTGTTAGAATAACAGCAATTCTGATGAGGCTTTGAAATGCACACTTTTTGGGGCAGCAAGGGAGGGCACATTCATACTGTGCCCCATTGAATTTCATTTGACTTTGCTGATGAGCAAAGAGCTGCTCTTGTGAGCTGGCAAGTTCCCCATCACTCCTCCACCCGCCCAAGGGACAAGGGATAAGCAGGCAGAGAAATGGAAGTAACCAAGGAGGTGAGAGGAAGCACAGCTGAAGCAGACAAAGCTGGAAGCCTGGCTTATGAAAGGGGAATATGGAGGTAGAAATATGAGGGGCAAACAGACGGGCTTTAGAAAGCAAAATGGGAGGAGCTGGAAATAAGAAATGATCCTTCCTAGCATAGTGCTTTACATTGCCTTATCTATTGAAAACTTTGAGGTAAAAACAATTGCCTACACCTAAGGTATAGAAATACACCATAAATGGGTCCTGTGGAAAGAGAACTTAAAAATGATATAGACAAGGAAAATACACTTCATTATATAACGCCTGCCACAGAACACCATAAAAAGCCTGTGCCATTGTTCCTGTGCTGAGCTGCTAATGGCACTGGTACTCTGAGAAGGGTTCAAATGACCTTTACCGATCCTAGTTTTTCTCTTCAGCCCTCTTCCCAAATTTCTGTATATGCTCCTACTCAGTATTCAGAAAGCTGAATGAGTGAATGAACAAATAGTTCATATGCAGCAGAAACTCTAAAAGCATACTTTCATAAATGGATTCCAGTTTATAACTGTCCAGTTAAGAAACTGCAGCAGCTTTACAAATCTAGTGATACTAGACTTGGGCAAGCTAAGCCATCGAAGGTACAGCCAAGACATAGTGAAATAAGCCAAAAAATTAGACATCAGCCAACAAAGCTGACTAAATACATAGAGTATGAAAAAGAAAATACATAATAGATACGAAAGGTCACTGGATGCCAGGAAATGGTGCCAAAATATCCGTGCTGTCCTTACTTTCCTTGCCATAGACCTAGAGGTGGATGCTGAGCTCAGCCCAAACCAGGCATAAAGCATGAGCCTGGCCTGCTCCTTCATCAGATCAACAGCTCATCCTCGAGAGGCTGTGCAAGCTGTCTTTGTTATAGACATTTGCTTGTCCATAGCAAAAAACCCTGGAAAGTCTGATGTGATCTCCCCTCATTGCCCCTGAAATAGGGCCACCTTTCAAAGTTTCATCAGGATCACAATCACTGATGTTATAGCAGTAATTTCTGTCTCTGATATTTCAGCTGCATTCTGATTCTTGCAAATTAGAACTACTGCAAGCAGCCAAAGCTGGCTTTTCCATTTGTAGCTCTTTCTCCCCTGCACAGAATGCCATAGGTTTTGAGAGCTGTTGAATGTATAGTGAATATTTCCAAAGGCCAAATGTACTTTAAACTCATATTGAGGCAAAAGTATTTTATTAGTGTTTTTTAATTGCTTTAATGAGATTCTTCATCAGGCTCTGTAGATAGCAGCATGTCAGTTTTCTATGAGGTATTTTGTTTGAGTGCTTATGCATTAGGGCATGTGTTTGTGTTTCCCTCCAACTGGGGAAAGGGATTCCTTGCAGGATCAACCAGTGCTGAAAGTTAGTAACTAGATGCCATTCTCCAAGGATCTGGGTCAATGATTGAGGGGGTAGCCATTGTATTTTATTACTGTAGACAAAAGTATTGATCAGATGCTTTACTGTGAATATGAACAAGTAAAAAACTGTCATGTATATCAACAATGAAGCTGAACAGTAATATATGTTCACTTTTGGTATTTGCCTGTCACTGGAGTCTCTTATCTTCCTGCTTGCAATGTCTGTATCGGCAACAGAGGATAGTGACATGAAAATAGGTGAGAAGCATAAAAAAATCTGGATCATCAGTAGAAAGGTCTATGCGTTCATTCCTTTGCCATTGGTGGTTTGGACAAAGGGTTTCCTGGATTAGAAATTAGTCAGAGATGCAGTGTTTGGCTCAGAGTACACATTTCAGATGCCTCAAAAAAAGAACGGCATTCAGATTTGAAGCTAATGTGCAAAACAAATGTTAAAATTATCAGGATTACTTATGTGATAATTGTTTTTCTTCAGGGTAAAATGGTAATTTGAAGAAACAAGAACCATGACTGATCTTTTGGTTTGTAATTACCTTTATAGATACACAATCGCATGTTTGGCTCTGGCAACTGAAATTGTTTTATTTGCTTTTCATTGTGCATGTTGCCTATAATTACTGCATCTGAGTACAGAAGACTCTATGTTGCTGTTTTGTAAGACCAAAGGGCAAGGGGGCCTGTGGTTTAGTTGTTGGATGATTTCAAAGAGATTTTGAATACATGAAAATTCCTAAGGAATTGCCTGCTTTGTTGAGTAGCTTTTATTATATTTATTTTCTTTTTTTTTTTGGGTTTCTTTTTTTTTTTTTTTTTTTTTAGTTTTTTTTTTTTTTTTGGTTTTG
>NDXB01018454.1:250810-272300 GCA_002631895.1 Agapornis roseicollis
GGGGGGGGGTTGAGTGAGTGAACGTGCTGCCTGGCTGGGTTCAAACTATGACAGAGTTTATGTGGATAACAGAGCCCACTGACTTCTTATGCCTTTTGACAGCATTTATTCACACAGAGGGGCTAGAGGGGTTTGAGGTTTTATACAGGATGGAAATTTCAGCCACTTTAGTGATTTGAAGGAGATCTTCTCCAATCCATAGACTGAACTGCAAAGGAGATTTTTACTACCCTTTTCTAGAGACTAACACCTAATCTACAGATGTTGTCTTTGTAGGGGATTAAAGTGTCTTTAGGCCACTCCATCAAATGGAATTCTATTATCAAATTCTCCTTTAGTATTTTTAATACTACCACAATGCTGTAGTAAGTATCACCAGCTTTAATAATGCTAAATGAACTGGAAGGTTTATTTTCTTTACTACTGATGTTTACACTGAGCACAATAGAGCTTAATTTCTCAATCAGCAGGACTGCCCATGGAACTGAGTTCAATACCCTGGGAGGCTTTCATCACAGCATACACCCATGGCTGCCACAGAACTTTTCATAATCAGCTCATTAAAAAAGACTTTTGTAGAAGTGCATAGTTTAGGCTATTGCAGACACATACTGCAGCAGCATGATAACAGTGTATGCAAATAACAATTCAGACTGGGAGAACTGATTCCTCTGCAGGGAGAAATAGGGTCTGATATTGTTATTTAATGAATGGTATTATGTGGTAGGATGTTCAGATACATGACCAAAGCAATTAATGCCAGAAAGCATTTTATGCTGTGGAATAAAACACTGGAGAAATGAAGCAGATATTTTAATTACTCCGTACTACCATGTGGAACGAAACCTAGTAACTATACATGCTGTGAAAATGAACTTAGCTAAGATCACTAGCTGTGAGTCTGCCAGCATTAAAGTACTAATGTGTCTCATTCACAGTTCAAAAGAGGAGAGCACTGCACAGCAGCTTCTGTTCAGGATTGCATTGCTGGTTCAAAAGCAGTCAGCTGGGGTGCCAGAAGAGTTACATATGCTCTTCTGAAGCAGATTAAGGAAAACAATGTTGACAAAGGTTAAGCCAAAAAAAAAAAAAAAATAAAATCTTATGTTATTGCTCCTCTGCAAATCTTGTTTCAGGAGTGCAAAACTATCCTGTCAGTAGAAGCGATGAAAATATTGGACAGACTTACTGATTTTACTGTATATTAGTGATCAGGCCATTGGAGAGGAAATGCCTGGTCTCACTGGGCTGCCCATGTGAGGATCAGGCCATGTGAGGAAACAATCTCACTTCCCTATTCATGGATATAGAGTAGAAGCTGGCATCTGGAAGACCATTCATTATGCAATTCGGCAGTCCTGTAGAGAAGTGGAAAAATCTTATTATGCTTTCAAAACTGATGAAAACTGTTACGTTTCCATGCCTCTATTCTGGGATCTATGTCAGTGACTCTATTTCAATGACAGATTGAAGGATACATGCTCGTGTCAACTTATGAATGCCCTGATTTGGGGAACAATGCTAAATGTCATACTTCACTTTTCACATTACTTCCATGAGGCACTGAGTATCTTGTGGTTAACCAATGAAGGAGCTGTCAAAAGCCATTAACACTGGATGGGTTCTGTGAGAGGAATAACTGGCTTCCTACCAAGAGAGTTTGATGTGAGAGCCTTATGTGGAGGCAATTCAGAAAGTAGGAGAATGAAGAAAAAGGGGAGAGATTTCCAGAGGTTCTGGATTTGAAAAGTTGGAGCACAAAAGGTGTCACATCTTTAAATGGTGTATGTGCTTGATCTTGAAGACTGTTGCTTCATCAACAGAAACAGAAGCTGAAGTAGATCTATGATTACACATTTAGCATGTGGTACTTGAACTGGCTTAAGCAATTCATGCTCCCACCATATAAGATACTCCTGACTCCCTTTTAGTGCAGGTGTGACTGCTTGGTAAATTGCCTGAGGGAACAGAGCCTGCTAAGAAGAACCTAGCCAAGAAAGTAAGAATCTCTCCACTGAGAGACCACACAAACATTTGTGCTGGAACAATACAGAGTAGCAGGGCTGGGTGTGAACATTCTTGCATAATGAGGAGTGGGAGATAATGAAGCTACTACTGACAGGAAAAGAAATATATGCCAAATTATGTCATAGAAGTAGGTAAAAGAGACTTGATACCCTTAAAGATGCTGACCAAACTGGCTTTGTGTGACAAGGTCTTCAGTAAAGATCTATTATTTTGCAGCAAGATTCTTTATCTATCTCCTTTTTTAATTAAAGCCAGATCAGTTCTCCAACACAGTCACATGGCTATGCATGTACCTAACAGCACACAGGGAAAGGCAAGAATAAATAAATAAGAAAGATAATGTATTACCAGTGATTCCATCCTGGGAATCACTGCTGGGAACAAGAAGGGTGGAGCATATTAGATGCACTCAGGAACACGTTTTCTGTATATTTGTATTGGTGTATATGGAAATAAAAACCTTGTTTCCCAAGAAAACAAGTGGATATGATCATACTCCATGTATTGGTTAATACCCCACCTTAACTTTGGAAGTTATTAGTCAAATGCAATAAAATTTGACAATGCTAGAAAGCAAAGTGACAAAAAAATGTAAACTTTAAGCAGGGTTCATGAAATACAAAGATAAATACAGAAGAGAGAACTCATTCACAGTGCCACTGAGGGAAGACTGTAATCTCTACACTTGCTGAAGGAGTAATCATGACTCTTTTCAGAAGGGATTACAGTTACTAGCTGGGTTCTGCAGTAGAGGCTACACCTCCTCCTGGTCCTGCTGGATGTCCTTCAGGGTAATCCAAGGTAGCATCTGCCCCAGTGTGTTTGGAGTTATAGTTGCTTCCTCAATATTGACTGGCTTCATTGACCACTCAATAATTTTTCCTTTAAGTAAAACCAAATTTTGGCAATAGATCCTAAGATCATTGTCCTGACTCTGTGCCCGCAGGTGTGGTTGGGCAAAGTCAGGCAGCTGTTTCGGTGTGGTGTGTCCAGCTTGTGTTTGCCATCACATTTTTATGTGACTTTATGACCGATACAGGTTACAGGTGGCCACACAAACAAGTACATTTGATTTGCAGGATTACATGGTCTTTAGGGACATGAGGGACCGCAAAAGACTGGTGGGAGAGTAAATGGATGTTTTCAAGCTGGAGTTTAGAAACTTAGACTTTTGTGGCTTGCAATGGTGTCACGCTTCCTCCATGAATGACTGCCTCTCCAATCAGTCCCACACATGTCAGTGTGGGGCACTGACATTAGCCTACAAGCAATTGATGTGAGAAGTGAGGAGCGTGAGAAACACCTACCCTTCATGAGTGTGGCCCAACTTCCAGCAGTGTCATCATTCTGGCTACCAGAGATCTTCCAACCCACAGTTACATGGTTGTGAAGGTCCCAAATAAACGTCCACCACATCCAAATGGGTGTAAATGGGTGCTCTGCATCTCTCAGAAGAGAGTTGCCTCCTACTATCACCTGTTGGCTTTTCTTAATTCTATTGGTTGTTACACTGGGAGTAGATCAGGCTGCCTTACTCAGCTCCAGTGTCTCTCCTGACGAGACAGGTCTTTCCTCTTCAGTCCGTGGAGCAGCTTTGCAATGGGACCTTAGGCTTTGGGGAAATCTCTTCCTCCTGCAAGTCCCTGCTGTTGCAAGCTTCCATTCTTCTGCATTACTGACCCCCTCCCTTCTGTGTGTACCACCGAGGGAGGTTTTGGCTGTTGGTCTGTGAGTTCTGGATCCACTGCAGACTGTGTTTGGAAAAGCTATCTAATTTGTCTCAACCTCCCTGATGTTATTCAGCCTTCTCACTGCCTCCTGCAGCTCAGCACCTTCTGCAGGAGGTCCTCCACCTGGGCACACCTTTTGCAGGATGGTCTGTTCCCTGTCTCTGCCCAGGAGAAAGATCTCTCCCCTTCCAGCAATCACAGGGGTGTACCACAGCCTCTCCTGTCAGCAGCTCTCTCTGGGTGGAGGCATCAGCCCCCACTGGGGTAGGTGATGCAGAACCCCCAACCAGAACTGCAGCCTTTTCACTTAAATAGCAGTCTTCTGATATTTAATTAAAGATAACCAGCAGGGAGACACAAATCTACAGAAAACCAGTCTTTATTAATTTTGCTGCACTCAGAGTTGTATGTTTTCTGCCATATCCATTAGGACAGGGACTAGTAATGTCTCACGGTCAAATGAATTATACGGATATAATGCTGAAGACAGGAAAAGAAAAGGTACTTGAACACAGAGATGTAGCCACTGGGATGGAGTGATCACAGAACACGTTTCTGTGTATCTAATGAGCGCAAAATGTGTCTGAGCCAATTGTTCCCTATACCATTAGTATTAGTAGCAGTATGCCTGGAAGCCTGAATATGCAGAACCCTCTCCATGTCTCACTGGTAATTTCCTCAGTATGGTGGCATTGCTGTTGCTATTGTAGTTACAACTCAAAGTCAGACACCAATAAATTACAAAGTAAAACATTCCATGTCCTGCTGCCAAGAAAAAGGGTATCTGACAGAGCTGGGAAATCCCGATCTAGAAAAACCAAATTTCCCCTTCCAGATCCAGTGGAGTAGCAGACAGGATTTAGCAGCTGATTTAAAATACAGCTCACTGCAGTTAATCCTGACTTTCTATACAAGAACATGACCTTTACAGCAAATAAAATTTAAGGCAAACAAATTTAACTATGGTCATACTGCTAGTCTCACAACTAACAACAGCTCTCTAAAGGAAGCCCAGGCTGTCACTATGCCAGGGCTGTGGATGGACCCATCCATAATAGTGGAAGATGCTGTCCCCAGCTGCCTGCCTGCAGCCTTTTGCCAGAGATTAGCCACATGAAATCTCACACAAGTGCTTTTTAACCCATTTCATACAAAACAAGCCATATCAGCTTGTGGAGCTCATTTTTGATAACCTGATGCCTATGGTTGCAACAGTGTACATGAAGAAACAGAATCTCAGAACCACAGAATCACTTAGGTTGGGAAACATCTTTAAGATCATCAAGTCCAACAGTTACCTTAGCACTGCCAAGTTCAACCTAAGCCATACAAGTGTCTTCTAAATACCTCTTGGGGAATGGTGACTCAGCCACTTCCCTGGGCTTGACACTCCCTCATCCCAGCAGAGGCCCCACATATTCAATGAAAAAAGGTTTACTTCCTTACCCAACTAGCAGAAGAAAAAGATGCCAAGATAAAGAAAGATAAGGATATCTTTACTCCTACTGATATGTGGCATAATTCCAATTAATGTTAAAGAGTGGGGCCAGTAGAGACTACTTGAATCACATTTCTCTAAGAACTTGTAGTTTAAGCTCTTCCTTCTTGAACTCAAGGGTATTGTGCCTCCTACTACCACCTATGGGAATGCTTAGATAGGAGACAATAAACATCTGCAAGTTGCAGTGACGGGCTGCTGTGGACTGGCTAATGATCAATAGCTTCTACTGGTCCAGCTATTTGTAGAGTTCATACCTGCCTAGTAAACAAAACCTGTAAGCTTATACTTTAAAAGTTTGAAAACTCCAACTGCTATCACTGCAATATTTTTTTCTCATTGTACCTGGTCATTTTTCAACACTAAATTCTAAATCACAGCCAAGTACCAGATGCTGTGATATGATCCTTCCCAGATGTAAAATTTCCACAGGTTCCATGTCTACAATATAAAAGCTACCCAGGAATATCCTCTTTCATTTAATAGTAGTCCCAGAAATCTTTCGTCTGGTCATTCCAGTATAAAGTGTAACCAGACAGTACACACATGTAGTTTCACTAGAAAGTGAACAACCATTATAACCCAGGAACACTGCAGATCAGAAGCACAAACACATAAACAATAAGTCATTAACTGGGTGCTTTAGAGGAACACTCTGTCCTTTAATGCTACAGTTCTATGATTTCATTTTCCCAGCTAACACAAGTTTATTTGATAGGCATTGCAGTAAGCTCATAGTTATACAGCCAGATCTATCCTGCCTGCCATAGCAAGGGAAAGGATGGACAGAAGTAATGACACAGGAATATCTCCTATCATAGCTTCCTTTACTTTTTACCTGCTACCAGTGAGCACTTGCCAATTTGTATTTTCTACCACCTGCATGACAAATGATAGCCTCTCAAATGCATGCAAGAACCAAAGTTAGAAAATTAAGTTTACATGTCAAGGGAATATGGGAAAATGAAGTGAGAGCAATTTAGACCTGTGAGTTTGATGCCTACCTACAGTAAACCCAAATATAAATAACACTTCTTGTCACCATTTGAGGTAGAAACAATTGTACAACCCTGATTCCTGTAAACTGTACAGACTTTCAGTAACTCTTGTGCTCTGATAAAGCAAGTTTAACCAGCTTCTCACTTTCTCTCTCATGTGTTGATGAAATACTTCTCTTACTCAGATTGTGCGAGTAATAATAAACATCTTCCTGTGCTCTATCATCAATTTTGTTATTCAAGGATGTGTCAAATTAACAAAAATAAGAAGTGAAGGGAACTGAACAAACGGGCAGTAACACAGACATCAATTCAATTACCAAGTGTGTAACTTTGGTATCTTGCATGATTGTGTAGCCTGCAGCAGCAACTCTGGCATGCTCAACCACCACTCTAGACTTCTGTGCCAGCCTGAGGACTGCTGCTTATTTTTACAAATATGAGGCGAATCAGATGAGCACACCTCAGCAAACAGGCCTCGGGAGTCTCAGAACAGAGCAACCAGAGCTTTTCGGCCTTTGGCCCTTCAGTTGTGTATTTCTATCAAAACCTGGACAGACCAGGGCTGGGGGGCTTCTTCCCTGAGAGTGGCATGGCCCAAAACCACGGGCAACTATTAACCTGCACAACCTCTGCCGGGTGATACCACCCAGCTGGCTGCTGAGGAAAAAGTAGGCCAACCTCCCTTACCAAAGACTGGGTCTACGACCCGTATACCCACCTTACCCATAAGCCATAGGCATAATGCCCGCCTCATACCAGCCCCGCCATAAGGCCCGCCACCACTGGGCGGGCGCAGTGACGAGGCAGAGAGCTGAGTCCCGCCTCTCGACGCCCCTTGAGCTCTGCGGCGTCCCGTAGCGGCAGCGTGGGGTGCTGGCGAGATGGCGGCACAGAAGATCAACGAGGCGCTCGAGCACATCGCTAAAGCGGAGAAATAGTAAGCGCAGGGGACGGAGACCGGGGAGGGAAGAAACTGGTGAGCGGGTACGATGGTTGCCAGTTCAGCGTTGGGGCTGTCAGGCCTGCCCGACTCTCCTGCCCCACGGAGGCGGCGTACCGCCTCTTGCTCGAGTGGGACTCCGCGGTATCCCGCTGGTTGCTGTCGCTGTCGTCCCCCGCGGTCTCTGAGCCCAGGAGCTGCTGTCCGCCCTGTTAGCGCGGCCGCTCGACAGCCCCCCACTCCAGGCCGCGATAGGGAGGTGGGTTCCTGGGAGTTGTAGTTCTCGCAGGCGCTCATTCGGGGAGTGGAGGCCTCGGGGGTACTACAGTTCCCATAGTGCCCTGCGCGGAGTTTTGAGGAGGGGGAGCTTGCGGGAAGGTGGTTGCCGCACGGAGGGGCTCAGGGGGGACCGCAAGTGCCATGCAGTGGGAGCTCCGGGGAATGGGAGAGAGGTGCAGGTCTGGGGTAGGCCGGCGCGGAGGGAGTAGAAGGGCATGGTTGTTTGGCCTCTATTCTGCCTCAGAGGTCTCTCCCTACAGGGGCTGGGTGCTAGAGGTCACCCTTCTTCCCCGATCTGGGAGAGTAAAGCAGCCCAGAAAACTAAGAAGTCGGTGAGGCGTGAGGGCTGGATCCTGAGTAGTTTCCTTAAATGCCATGTAGCCTTTATTGCTCTGACCCTAACTGGAAGGCCAGGGAGTCACTTCTGGTCTTCTGCTAAAGTTAGTTGGAGGAAGACAAGTGGGAAAAAAGCGTTATGGGAATTCTGATGAATAAGAGTTTAGACTTGCTGAGGTGAGCTGTTGTGTTTGTTTCCTGGTCATGAGAACTCGTGTCATTGTTTCTTTTTAGATGGCTTCAAAGACCTGTGCTGACACTTACTTTAGAGGGCTTAATATCTACATGTGATAGTCTTTTAATGTGTATTTTAACACCGACTGTAGCAATTTTGTTTATAAGTTTGAATTTCAAAGACTACAGTGTAGATGTAGTAGATCTGACTAATCCAAAGATGCTATAATTTTAGTAAGAATAGTGACGGGCCATCGGGAAATCATGGATTAAAAGTATAAACTGTGATACAGGAAAGACTTCAGAATAAAAACATCTGTATCTGATTATCTTACTCAGATTAGTTGATCAAAAGTGTCTTTCAGCGAAATTCATTTTAAACTTATCCTGGCAAGCATTTGAAATAAAAGGTGCCTACATCTCAAATTGTGTGTGGATTAAAGCATTGTATATTTCAGCTCAATGCATTTGAGACTTTGCCTGTGGTTAAAACAACACAATACAAAGACTTGATTCAGAGTTACATGCTGTGGTTTTCGGCCAAGTAAAACAGCAAAACCAACGCAAAGTCTATGTACAGCGGTTTTTCCAAATTAAGCATGAAGTGTCTGCCTACAAAAGATATAGAAGTTGACTGTAAAGTTATGGTAATTTTTATATTTGTTTTAGAATTGAAGAAGTCATAATATTGAAATCAGCATTACCTAGTGACTCAACTCGTTTTGCAGGGTTTGGTTTGGTTTTTTTTTTCCTATATATATGTTCCGTGAGTGCACATGGTGCCATTTAGTGTCATATTCTATTGTAGACTTATATATAAGGCTTTGTCTTTGTGTTGGTAAGTAAATGCTTTAATTTCTGAATGTAGTGGAGAGTCTTTGATAATTCTCAGAAGCAAAAAATTACTGTAGAGGTACACCGACATTTTTACGATGTGTAGCAAAAAAATACTGTCAGGTTTTGTGGTGTCAGAAATCTTGAGGTGCCATGTTGGTGTAGGTGGGAAAATCTTTCTTCTGTTGACTAATTACAGTTTTGGAGCTGGACTTGTGAAGACTCTAGGGATGGTGGAAGCATGTTAGGGGAGACATGTAACTATGGGAGATTGCTGCAGTGCTTTATGCAATTCTGAACAATAAGCATTTATTTTTACAGTAGTGATGCCACCATACTAATGGCATATAGGTAATTGCTTCTTTTCACAGGTAGTCTACAATTTTCAATATATATCTGAAGTGTTTTGAAGGTAAAACATAAAATCTTTACTAGTTGTTAATAGGCCTTTCTTCTTGTATTTCAGTCTGAAAACTGGATTCTTAAAGTGGAAACCAGATTATGACAGTGCAGCTACTGAATATGGGAAGGCAGGTATGCATGGCTGTAAATATGGCCATATACTTTATGGTTTCAAGTAAAGCTTAATTAGCTTAATTCAGTACATTGCTCTGTAGGTACAGCTGTTGTGAAGACAAGGTAAGTTGAAAGAACAACAACAACAAATACTCTTAGTAGTGTGGTAAATTAGATTTCAGATTGTATTTGGAGATCTCTAACAGTTGTCAGAACTTTTTTTTTCCCAAGCCTATAACTTCTACTTTGTATATTACTGCTTGTGATAAATACAAAGCTTTCCCTCTATCACTTGTCTGTCCTCTGAAACCTATGACTTTACTTACAAAATACAAATATTTGAGCTGGTTTTAAAACTTCTGATTTTCATCATATTAGGAAACATGTCCTGACAAAGACTATCTCAGTAAGGTCGAGAGATGCTGCCAGGGTTTTTTTAGGCATAGTAAGATCTCTTTCATCCTTTTTTTCCCTCTACAAGTGTTACAATTAAATTCTTTTTAATTGAGTCCTTTTTGCTCTTAAACAGTTTTTTTTTCTTTTTTTATAAAAGTTATGTATTATGGGGTTTTTTTTAGCCTTTTGCTTTAGGCATTCTTACTCATTCATTTAAGCCTGAATAGAAAAAAAATCCACAAACTTGGAAAGGCAACTGGAACATTTATAAATTGATATTTATTTTAAATCCTACTTTAAAATCCTATCAGCCTATGGGGATAGAAATACATATTTGTGCCCTGAAATAGCTGTATTGAGGCAGCTGTTACAGGTATGCTTTGTTAATAGTGCAGTTCTATTTCTTCCATACTGATTTTGTAGAATCTCTAATGATTAAATCTGTATACACATGCATTCCTGCAGTTCAGTCATTAAAATACAGAATGAGTTCTAAAATCCACCTAAACATGTTGTACATGATGTGTGGTGCAATGATGGTATGGACGTGTTGTTGGTAATAAATGTTTTTAATGGTGACTAAGTGACCAATGAAGCAAGGAGGAATGTCATAGGATTTTTTTGGAAGAGCTTGGTAAACTGTAAGCATTCATTAATGAGTCTGTTTGTATCTTTAGGTGGCTAATTTCTTGAGCAGAAGTGGTGATAAAATGAAATCTACAAGATGTAAATAAGAACTTTACTTCATTTCTTGCAGCTGTTGCTTTTAAGAATGCCAAGCAGTTTGACCAGGCAAGGGAAGCCTGCTTACGGGAAGCTGAGGCACATGAAAACAATAAAGCGTATCTTTTCATTAAATGCTAGTCGTTTTTCCAAGAAGCTGACTAGTTCCTACTTAGGATGGGGTAAGAGGAATTGGGAGAAGATGTATTTAATATATTGGCATGTTTGGTCAAGCTAACAAAATTGAGTTTTAAAAGATGCTTTCTGTGTTCTCTGAGTGGCAAACCTAAAAAATGCTTCTGGTTAAAAAATCCTTGTTTTTTCCAGTTACAACTGGATTGATAAGATGATGACCAGTGCTTGAGATGTCTGGATACTGCTTCAGAAATTATTACTTTTTTTATTCTTAAATACCTGTAAGTGGATAGTATAAACTAAGTGCAACTTGGATGTAATTACAGTACATGTAGTGGTATTTAATATCCAAGAACATTTTAAATATGCTTTTTTTCAGCTTTACATGTAGTTGGTCGTTGGTATGTTGCATTTATTCTGTCCTTAGAAGCAGGTTTGGTTTTTTTTGTTTGTTTGTTTTTTTAATGCCTTTCCTACAAATGTAGTGGGTTTGATTTTGCCTTTATGGATTCCTTGCTTTGAAACTAGTACTTGTGTAAGATTTTTGTGCTCTAATAATATTTCTGCATTATATTTTTGTGGCTTTTGTCCTTGACTTTGACAATGTTACTTCCAGTCTCTTCCATGCTGCCAAGTAAGTACAGAAGCACTGAATAATCTGAAAAAAAAATAAATTCTAACATATGGTACAAGCATGAACTATTACTTTGCTCTTGCTGTAGTAAATGGTATGATTCAAGTGATTTCGCTGTTTCAAAATCAGTTTAATGGAAGTGTGGGCTAGGGAAGCTTGACAACTTGCAATGGCTATGTGACAAAGTATTAATTTTGACATTCTTCAGCACCTTTTGATATCAAATATTTCTTCTTAGATGAGCTTTTTGTAATTTTGAATTTCTACACTGTTGAGCTTATAAAGAAAATTAGAGTGTACTTCATATCAAGCAGATGAAGAGAAGTAATCCAAATATTGCCTGTGGGTCAGATCATGAGAAATAAATTTTAGTAGGGAGTGTGGGTGAAGTACTTAATTTGTGGAAGATAACATTACACATGTGCTGCCTCATTAAATAGAACATTGAAACATCTTCAAAGCATTAAATACTAACAGTGAAGTGATAGCTGTTGCATGTTAACTTTTGCTCTGTAGCCACAGCGTGCCAAATTTACATTACTAAATTGTAAACTTTTTCTCTGCAGAGCTTATGAACAAGCTGGCATGATGCTAAAGGTATTTTCATTTACTATTTTTTATTAAAAGGTTCTGGCTTATAGTGACGAATATCATGCATTGGGCTGTTTTAGAAATATATGTAACCAAATTGTATATTGAGGTAATTTTTCTGTTGATTCATAGTGTTGTGTTCCGTCCCAATAATCTCAGTTGGTTAGGGAAGCCACATTTGTAATTGGGGTGTAAAATGCTTTTTCTGTTGTAGAGGGAAAGGGGAGGGCCTCATGTCAGAGACTAATGGATGAGTGGTGCTGCTTCTGCTCCAAACTACCACAAATACATGCCTTACATGACAGTTTGGTACTTACAAGTGAATCTTAGAGAGTTTCTCTTGCTCTACAAGTCTGTAAATAAAAGTTAGAATCCTAACAAATAAGGTACTACAGTTTGCTTTGATTTGTCTCATTGTATATAAGCACAGTTCCTGACAGGAACATCCCTCTGGCTATTGTTTTGCAGGAGATGCAGAGACTCCCTGAAGCAGTTCAACTGATTGAGAAAGCTAGTATGATGTACCTGGAGAATGGGACACCAGATACAGCAGCAATTGCACTGGAACGGGCTGGAAAGTAAGTCTATCATGTTGGTGGGTAGAATGTATGCAGTGCATGGGTATAGCTCTGGTATTTTTTCTTGTCTTTTGATGCTTTCAGGTAACAAATGCTTTAATTTCATCAGAAGAGAAATGGCTTATGTTTATTGCAGGTTAATAGAAAATGTGAGCCCAGAGAAGGCTGTGCAGCTCTATCAGCAGGCAGCATCAGTGTTTGAAGTAAGTTCCATTTTCCCCAACCCCCCCCCAGGATAAAGTACATGAAGATGAATGAGTCGGTGATTAGGATCAGTTCTAAAGTTAGAAAAGCTAAAACAAAAAGCTAAAAAGCCTATGGTTAGGTTTGAAATTATTTTTCCTTCTTTTCACATATGTGTCTGAATAATGAGGCCGAAGAGAAGGAGATTATGTAAATTAGGAGTCAGTTTGCTTTGCCTTTTCCTCAGTTTGAGACTTGATTGAACCTGAATTTTGTATATTGCCAAGTTTTCTGCCTTTTGTTGGACAGCCCAGAGGGTGGGTAACGTGGCTGCTGTTGAGTCCCAGAGCCTAAAATAGTTCTTTGAAGGCAGAGAAGAGTTTGCTTGAGGCTCTGCCCATCCCATGAGCAGATGATCTGCCTTTTTGCTGCAGCACTGGCATACTTATTTATTGTCAGTGTATGTTTCCAGATTTGCAATTAATGTGCATTAATGTGACTGCTCTTGAGTGTGTGAACTGTGGTTATAATAATTAACAGTTGTTACAATTTACAGGTGACGTTCTTAGATTAAAGTTTAGTGGTATAAATTCTGTGTGAATGAAATACACTTGCATGAGGTTTTTTTGTTCTTTTCTAGAATGAGGAACGTTTACGGCAAGCATTAGAAATGCTAGGGAAGGCATCAAGACTTCTAGTCAGAGGACGCAGGTACGGCTTTATGCCTCCTTTTTTTAATGTAATTGAATCTTTAATAGTGATTTTATTTTAGGGTTTGTTTTTTTTTTCTTGCTGTTGTTTGGTTTATATACAGTTACTTAATTCTGCTTTGGGATGTAGTTCATACTAAAATTCAATTTCTGTGTGATATGCCATGTTCATCCAGGAGCCACCTGCTTTGTGTTCTGGGATAGTAGAATGTGGACTATAATGCTTTGTTTAATTTGTGCTTGTTGAAAAGGTAGAAAGCATATACCACAGCTCTAAACTACTTCAGGAATTAATTTTTTTTTTCTTCCACCAGTAATATGTAGTACTTAAAAATCTTTTTTTAGCTGTGAAATATAGAACTGGAGAATTAGGTGACTAACTTCAGGAATAAATCTGTTTGCAGCAGTCTGATTCTGGATTTCTTAAAGAAGAGTGTATCTTGGTGTCTTAATGGGAGTTTATTTTAACTGTTACTTGCTAGCACCAAATTAGACCCGCAATTCAGCTTGGACTTGCTTCATTGAAGCATGTAGTTCCTTTAGGGAATTGTCTGTTTTCTAATTCTACTTAAAGACACTGTTTCACTGTAGAATTGTAGTCAGAAAAGTTAGAAACGTTTTCAGAGAAGGTCTTTCTGTGAAAGCAAGTCTACATAGCTTCTGAAAGATTTGGTTGCTCTGCTGCTTTATAGCTCAGGTCCTGTTACTAATTTTTAGGAGTTTAATATGCTCAAAAATAGTTATTGTGACTTAATATTGATAGTTCATGGATATCAGATTTACTGATTGTTTATAGTAACTTCATAACATAAAGAAATGTGTTAGGGTACATAACAAGACATTCATCTTGTACAATGTTATGAAAAATTAGGTTTCTCTAAATGAATAGCAGAGATGTTCTTAACCTGCATATATATGAAAGGAATGGCTGACTATATGTTTCTTTATCTATTCTGTTAATAAGATCTGCTGATTTTCAGTTGTGTTCTTGTTTATTCCAGTAAACTTGCCAGTGCATTAGTTACACTTTGTAATTAGCTTCATTGGCCTCAGGTTCATTACCTTGTATTCCTAGCACTGATACTCCTGGGTTTTTCTTGTTTTCATTTTGGTTTTGTTTGTTTTTTTTAGATTAGATGAAGCTGCACTGTCTCTTCAAAAGGAAAAAAGTATTTATAAAGAAATTGAAAATTACCCAACATGCTATAAGGTAAATTCTAAGAGAGAGTTTCTAAGAGTGCATTTTATGAAGTTTTTCTGAGTGACTAGTGACAGTTGACATCGGACTGACAATATGTACCTTTCAATTTAGGGATCAGTTTCTTGCTAAGTGATGAGAATTTGTGGTAGTGCATGTTTCCCCAACCTCTAACTGTGCTTTTTTTCACTACTATAATCATAGAGTAGAATCATAGAATAGTTAGGGTTGGAAAGGACCTTAAGATCATCTAGTTCCAACACCCCTGCCATAGGAAGGGACACCTCACACTAAACCATACCACCCAAGGCTTCGTCTAACCTGGCCTTGAGCATTGCCAGGGATGGAGTGTTCACAACCTCCCTGGGCAACCCATTCCAGTGCCTCACCACCCTAACAGGAGAGAATTTCTTCCTTATATCCAATATAAACCTTCCCTAGAATCATAGAATAGAATAGTTAGGGTTGGAAAGGACCTTAAGACCATCTAGTTCCAACCCCCCTGGCATAAGCAGGAACACCCCACACTAAACCATGCCACCCAAGGCTTCATCCAACCTGGCCTTGAACACTGCCAGGGATGGAGCACTCACAACCTCCCTGGGCAACCTATTCCAGCATCTCACCACCCTAACAGGAAAAGAATTTCTTCTTTATATCCAATCTAAACCTCTCCTGTGTAAGTTTGAACCTGTTACCCTGTGTCCTGTCACTACAGTCCCTAATGAAGAGTCCCTCCCCAGCATCCCTATAGGCCCCCCTTCAGATACTGGAAGGCTGCTATCAGGTCACCACGCAGCCTTCTCCTCTTCCCCAGGCTGTACAGCCCCAACTTTCCCAGCCTGTCTTTGTACAGGAGGTTGAAGATAAGATTGTGTTATCCACAGGAGATGTCAAAACCAACAAATACGTAAAAAATAAAGATGTTATAAAAAAAGAACTAACCACAAAAACTGTTACTTGGTGCTAGAGTTCATCACAATGTTGTAGGAGGTCATCTCTTTCACACCTTCTGAGGATACAGCTTTCTGCTTTATCACTGTGTTGTTCTATTTTGTGTAAGTATCTTAAAATCATTGTGGGTTGTAATGCCCTTTTTCACAGCAAATGTCAGTAATCCCATATTTTTCTCATACTTTATTGTTAATTTCTAAACAATCTTCATGTTGATTTTTTGTTTGTGTTTATTTAGAAAACTATTGCTCAAGTCTTAGTTCATCTACACAGAAATGATTATGTTGCTGCTGAAAGATGTGTGAGGGAAAGCTATAGGTAAGTCTCCTTCAAGTCCTGTAATCTTAAACTGAGTGTTTCATTAATAATCTGTTCTTACGAAAGAGTGCTGCAAACACTGTCAAGAAATTGTAAGCCTCTACTTTGGTTGATTTGCAGTACAATAATAGCATTCCCTGGGATAAGGCTCTTGAGAATCTTTTTTTTTCAGTCTTAACAGGTTTAGCTGTAACTATTATGGTAATTCTTAGTTATGTGGGACAGGTAAAATGAGATGAAAATTAGAATTTATTCCCTTTTTCATTTCCTTATTAAAAGCTGAGCAGTGTGTTATGACTGG
The DNA here is from genome assembly GCA_002631895.1 of Agapornis roseicollis. Classification (NCBI taxonomy): domain Eukaryota; kingdom Metazoa; phylum Chordata; class Aves; order Psittaciformes; family Psittacidae; genus Agapornis; species Agapornis roseicollis. The sequence goes on from NDXB01018454.1 coordinate 266,868, forward strand.
CATTCTTGACTTACTGATACCTTTGGTTTGTGTCTTTATTTCAAATGGAAGAGAGAGGGATTAACTACTGTAAACACATGCTTGGGATTAAAAGTGGGTATTTCTGGATGTTGCTAACTGAATTTTATTTTTTTCAGAGTCCTTTTGCTGTATATGGAAGTCCTTAAAAAGTTGAGATTCTAACTGTATTTTAAAATTATTTACAGTTTAAGGATGGAAATACAGAATGCAGTCTCAAAGCGTGCAATAGCAGCATCCCAGTATAATCAATTAAACTATCTAGAACAGCGATTACATTGAGGGAAAGATTAATCTAAATGTTTTTGTTAAAGAAAAGTTTGCAGCACATGAATTACTACTTTTCTGGCTATGTTGACCTAGAGGATCTTGCCCTCATCATACACTCGAAGAAGAAAAGCAAGATTTCTGCTTTTTGTGACTTTGTTAAAAATAGGTGATTGAACTAAAATATAATTTAGAAAGCAGGAGGTAGTTCAGTTGAATACATTGAAATGAAGAAGGCATTCTTTACATATGTAGGAGAAAATTCTGGTGTCAGAGTCTGGACTAGTGTTTTAACACTGGTTCTAGAGGCTTTCCCAGCAACTCTCAATTTCAGTTTTCATTAGACTTCAGTAACAAAATACTGAAACAACATAATGTATGTAAATTGTTTTTAGTGAAATGACTTGAACATATGTTTAAGTTAATTTGTACTTTAGTTTTAGAAATAATTTTTCAAGTTCAATCTTTAAACATCTTGGTCTTTTTTTTTTAAGTCTTCAATTTGCATTTTATATATGGAAACCAATTACAGAATTTTTCAATATGTGAAGTAGAAGAAAAGTTCATTGACTAGTGAAGAAAAATTGAAGAATTCTAATATTGTCTTTTTATCTTCATTATGGTTCTGGTCTTGCTCTTGGAACAACATGCAAACTGCTGTTACCAAAAATTTAATTTTATGGATATGAGCCATGTACATGGAGAAATCACAGTGGTTATAGGCAGTTTTGTGGAACAAGCAGGCCATCAGATTCTTAAGTAGACTGCTGAAATGCCCTAAATAAACTCTTGATTTCCTTCAGTATACCAGGATTTAATGGAAGTGAAGACTGTGCAGCACTAGAGCAACTTTTAGAAGGTTATGACCAGCAAGATCAGGATCAAGTTTCTGAAGTCTGTAACTTGCCACTCTTCAAATACATGGACAATGATGTAAGTAGGCAGTTCCTATGGATTTATCTACCCCGTGCCTGTGAAATTTTGTGTCTTCTTTCACTTTGCTGCCTGACAGTGTAAGTTCCCACATCATCTTTCCTTTGCGATGGTTAGAAGACTTAGGTGAAAGAGCAGTTTGTTACACAGAGATTTGCTGTGTAAGTTTGATAAGTTGACCAAAAATTGGTTCTCTTCAGTTTGGTTCCTTAGGGGCCAGAACAGTTTGCTACTTATGCTTTATCTCAGAATTACCATATAGCTGATACAGTATAAACATTACAGAATCACAGAATCCTAAGGGTTGGAAGGGACCTCGAAAGATCATCTAGTCCAACCCCCCTGCGAGAGCAGGGTAACCTAAATTACATCACACAGGAACTTATCCAGGCGGGCCTTGAATATCTCCAACATAGGAGACTCCACAAAACCCCTGGGCAAGTTGTTCCAGTGCTCTGTCACTCTCACAGTAAAGAAGTTTCTCCTGATAACNCATAGGAGACTCCACAAAACCCCTGGGCAAGTTGTTCCAGTGCTCTGTCACTCTCACAGTAAAGAAGTTTCTCCTGATAACATTACAAAGTATGATGCCTAGAGGATGGCACTGTTGATTGTGCCCCTCCTTCCCACCACCTTTTTTTGATAGATAGGAAAGGTGTGAAGTAAAAGACACATCTATCAGTGCCAAACTTTGTAACAGTATTGTCCAATTTTACTTTGTTATTATGTTGAATAGTAAAAATTACGGTACAGGTCTTACTGAAAGATACTTTTAAGGCTCATGAACCATTATTAGATAATGTGTGCAGACCTGCATTTTGAATTTTCTTTTTTACGTAAAGCTTGAAACACAGAAGCTGTAAGAGTGTGACAAAATTATTCTATAATAAGCAGTGTCAATATGGATCTTGCATACAATTCTCAGAATTTTTGAGAGAGAAAAAGTGAACCAATGTTAGGCTCATTCTAATCTGGAAAAATATACTTTGAAAATAGCATCAATTGGTTTTCTATACTGAATATCTCTTACATGCTTATTGTGTCAATCAGTTCTGTGCAGTACAGCTCAGCAAGTTGTTACTTCTGTGAGAGTGCAGAAATTAAACTTTTTTTGTAATTGTCAGTATGCCAAGCTTGGTCTTACCTTGGTGGTCCCAGGAGGTGGAGTCAAGAAGAAATCACCAAATGCTGCACAAGACAAAGCAAGAGGACCAGCTGCAGTGGGCTCTCATGCTGATGAGGAAGAGGATGAATATTCTGGTGGATTATGTTAGCTACTGCATAGGTAGTCTTAAATATCTGACTCATTTGTGATGTTGAGAATATCCAAAGGTACCAGATTTATCAGAGCTTAATTGCAATTGTGATATGGGAATGCTAGTATTAACTTGGCAGCTTCTGGGTGCAATGCAGGAGAAAAAGCATGCTTGTACCTATCATCGTGAAACATCTTCGGGCTTCGTTTCTTACCCGGTAGTTTCCTCAGGGCTCTGTCTGCAGTTGATGGGAGAAATTTGAGATAAATTTTTACTGAAAGCACAGTTTAAAAGAAACCAAAACCCTAGAAGCACTGGAATATGGAGGGTGGCACAAATTTTTAAATCCTGGATTTCAACAGCTGACAAAATTTTGTCATAGTAACATGTTTGGGATTGTTTTCTGAGTTACACATGGAATCATTCATCTGGCTATTTCTGTCCTGTTTAACACCATTAAAGGCAGCCTGTGCCATGCAGGATTTTTGGCTAGTATAAACACTAGGGGGAGCATTCAGTTTATTTTCAACCTGTTTTCACTCCACTGCAGAATATTATTTTGCTACCTTATTTTTTATAAGCAATATCCACATGAATGTGGAAAATACTAAGTGAATTAATTTGAAGCCTAAAAATACACACACATCTTTCATGTTAAGAGCTTTATTGACCTCGAAATCAATGTATTTGTACTGTATGTCATGTCCACCTTTGGAATGGAAAGAGTGGACAACCTTTCTTGTGGTGTTTGGAAAGCATGCTATAACGAAAAAAGAAACTGAACGTAGAAGATAATGCGCATTGACTATAAAGCTCTGAAGACACTGTTTAACAAAAACTTAGTGGAGTGTTTCAATGATATGTTTGAGTTCAAGAGTGTCCAAAGTGTTTGCTTACTGATCAATACACTTATATTATGAAGACATTTAATTCTTTCATATTTTTGAAGTGTAGAACAGCTGTCTCTTACAAAGACCGTTTTCCAAACTAGTTCGTGATCCAGAGTAACAAAATTTTAATGTATCTTCATTTTAATTTGGCTTCAAGGCATCATGTGTTTTGCAAGCTTGTGTATTGTGTTAAATTAGTTTGACCATTTTATGCTTAAAAGTTGACATACTAAGAGCTGTATCTGTGGTGTTTCTTCAGAAGAACCAATTCAAGATTGCACTAGGGTGAGATCACTCAGAATCCATCAGGGATTTGTGTGTGATATATGATGCCCAGAGCTCAATTAAACAGTAGACCAAAAGCACAGTGTAAAGAGATGATACAGTTTCTGCTATATTGAGGAATTGGACATCTTCAAAAATATCAAGCGTATGTGATGTCTGATATCAGTGTCAGACATAATTATGATGAAAATAAACTTTTAAAGGGCTAATACTCACTTCCCTTGGGGTGGATGGCACTCACTAGCATTGTGGTGGGTTGTGCAGTTTGCAGGCAGGGCTGCTGTAAAAGTCATATTCAATTTAATGAGTGTTCAAAAAACGGTTTCATCTTTTTGTATTATGAAATAATCTTGGATTTGTTATTAATGATGCATATAGAAGCTTCTTTTGCTCTTCTATAAAATAGTCTAAACAAGATGGTTTTTCCCTGAGGATGGTCACAGGTCTGTCTACATGAAATACAGTTTTCAAGAGTTTCATGTAACTCCTCTTTTTTCACCACTGGACCAACTCTCTTTACTCAACTTCTGCCTTCAGGGTTTGTTGATGAAGGTGAACCATGCACTTTTTATGGGGAGTCTTTATTACAAGTACTTAAAAAATACCGTGTGTGTAGGAACATTGGGAACACCAGCTAATTTTCTTCAAGCATTTCCTGCTGTGTCCAATCCTGAAATGAATTTTGGTGAATGGTCCCAAAGAGTTTGCTTTTTTGTGTGCGTGAACAGTTGCAGATATTTGAGAAGATGATATGCATAAGAAAAATAGTGAATCTTGTGTGTGCTTCTGTGAAAAAATTTGCAGGCTTTATTTAAACTGTGCTTGTAACACTAACAGGCCCTTAAAAGAGAAATTAAAACTTATGCATACAGTTCTTCAAGCGTACTTTTCATATTGCCAAAAAAAAAAAATAAATAAAATATGCAAGACTGTCTTCCCCACAACCCCATTACTTTCTATTTTTCCCTGTGCCAAATGTGGAAAATCTGGGATAAACCTGAACATACTAAGCTGCCACTGAATGGGGCTTCTCTGAATTTTAGGCATAAAATCTTAATCTGTGATTGCAATGTAGCTGCAAAGACCAAATCTGAAATGAAAGTGTCTGGAAATAAGATGGTCTATTTTATATAACTTATTCTCCTATTTTAGGTAATGAAAGTGTGATAGGAATGTTAACTGCCTTTTAGTAAATGTTTAACTATAGAAGAAGCTGTCTGTATATTATGTGTTAGTGTTTGTTTCTATTTTTCAAAGCAGTTTGCACACTTATGTAAATATCATTTAAGTGGTATAAAATGGGAAAGCTAGCATTTTCAGCAAGGAAGTTTCCAAAATCAGTGTTGACTGTATTACAAAAAAAAAACAAAACAAAAAACAACAACAAAAAAAACCACACCAAAACTAAATAGTGCATGAAGGCTGTCTGATGGCCAGTGCAATGTATATGTAAAATTGAAAGATTTCTAAATTACCTGTAACTTAGTATGGCCAAGTGCAGTGTAGAACCTGTGCTTTATTTGTTCTTTTTCCAAATCTGTGGAGTATTAAAAGTGCAAAATGTGTTTGTAACAGCTCTCCAGATGCTCCCTCTTGAGAAGAGGTTATGTGTTTCACCAACATGAAAAATAAAACTTGGAACTAATGCATTTGTGCTAGTTTTGCCTGTTGTTGATCATGTCCTGCTGAGCACCAGCACTTGAAAATGAATATTGTGTTATAATCTGTCCTGGGTTCAGCAGTTGCAGTCAGTTTTTCTTCTCTTTAGTAGCTGTGTTTTGACT
>NDXB01018455.1:14900-37179 GCA_002631895.1 Agapornis roseicollis
ATCAACCACCACCCCCAAGTCCTTCCCCGCAAATATATTGTAACTGTGAAATAACATTAAAGTTTCTCTGCCTTGTTATGAAGTCTTTAAATGTCAATGCCATTTCTGAGACCATCAGGGCAGATTTAATGGTGGCCAAGGTCAGCAAATGCTAACTGGTACCTCTCTTTTAGGGCCTTCAGGGACTCTTAATAGAGTCTCAGCCATGAAGTTAATTTGTGATGTGGACCTTTATTCTTAAACCTGCTACTGATGATTATTTTGCTCCATCTTCATTTGTGTGCTTAGCTTTCTTAACATTCTCTTGTCTCTTCAGTCAATAAACCAAACTGCTAAAATACAGAATTTCTTGGTTATTTCATCTTCTCTTTTTTGCTCCTTTTTAATTCTCTTTATGGGCTGCAGAAGGATAGGTGTATGCTTTCTGTAGACCACCCTAAGCTGCCAGCTCTGGTAGCATCCTATAAGAATACCTCCAGGTCTGCCACCTTCTGCTGTCCTGAAGGCCAGGAGACTGGCAGTTCTGAAAGCCATTCTTTGTCGGTGCCCTAAATGCTTCATTAACAGAAGCAGGTGAGGTATGAGATGAGAGACAACATATAACCGTGCAATTCTCTTACTTTCCATTTTTTGTAATATTTCTTCCTGTTTCTGGTAATCCCTTTATGCATTGTCTAATTTAGAGTAAAAGCCTTTGTAGCCTTTATTTGTCTACAGAATACTACAGACAAGGATGGCATGCTAGAAATACTAAATAACCAAACTCCATCTGTTTCTGCTCAGTTGCCCTGCCAGCCCCTCTGACTTTAAAATATTTTAATGTCCTGCACTTTTCACCCAGTCCAAGCACCAGACTTTGCTCAGACATTTAGCACTGACATTAATGCAAATGCCTCCAACTCACTGGGCTCTTTAAGCAAACTGTGACATCCTTGGCTTTCAATCATGGCAGAGAGGATGTATTTGTAGCCACAAAACTGGAAATAATAAAATATCAGTATTCAGGTGCTAATCCATGTTAATTTGCATTCTGTGAAGTCTACAAGAAACTTGTAATTGGTTGTCTTGAAGGGCAGCAGAGTATATTTGGTATTTTGTTTGTTTATAAAAATAATTTAAATTATACATATAAACACTACATAGATGTAGATTATATCTCTCTTCTAATCATCTCTGGATGCTTGCTTGCATTCCTGAGTTCTAGTGTTTTGAGGCTTGCTAACTGTCTTCCATTCTATGTGGTAACACCTATCTGTTGTAAGCGTGGACAGAGTGCAAATAAGACCTTTCTTTCCATCAGTGGATACCAAATTTCCCTGCTAAACCACTTTCACTTGCAGCAGTTTTGTTATCTTTAACAAACCTGTCTTCTGTAATTAAAAGAATTAGATCTTTGTAGAAGGTCCCAAAGGTTGTAGGTGTTTAAGTTCGGCACGTTATTGAAATTAATGCACATGTCTAGCAAAAGAAATGTGAGTACTTGATTCACTGCTGTTCTGATGTGCATGAAAACTCAAATGTTTAACTGCCTACATGAACCATAGTGCAAAGATACTCTGGGATGTAAGTAGGGTTTTGATGTCTCTTACATAATATCCATGAGTATAACAAAACCACTAGAATTTGCTTGCACTGGGTTGACAAATGTGAGTTACAGTTGCTTCCTTTCTTCAGAGTTTTATCAGAGTATAATCACTTGCCCAGCTTAATTGAAAAATCACTTACGTTTATAGCTGAACTTAAACATGTTTTGTATTTAAATGACAGCTTTTGATGTACAACCATTTTTTACAGAAAGTAGTTGGGTTTTATCTGTGTTTCTGTAAAGATATTTCAGAAACTCTCATCAAATTTCCAGCGGTAAGTAATATCCTATTCAGTGCAAGGTGAAATGTTTTACATCAAATCTCCTGCTGTGTAATGGCCAATCAAAGAGTATTTATAGTGGCTGAATGGATTTTTTGGCTCAGTATTCAAAATTAAACATTTTCAAACCTTAACATTTAATGTTTTTTGCCACTCTTCAAGTTGATTTTATGTAACCCTAGATGCTCACAACTACTTGGTACTCTGAAGTGACTCATTCTGTGCTGAAGATCCTGCAGGCAGTAGTTTTACATTTATTACAATTGTGTAGATGAAATGAAATGTAGATTTGATAGCAGATTCATATCTGTCTTCTGATAAACATTTTCTTGGGTTTGGCTGTATGTCCATCTGCATGCTGCAGCAAGTTATTTCTGAGAGAACAGATTTACAAAGTGAAATTAATGAGCAAAGGTAAATTTTGGTAATTCACAGGAAATTGTTTTTCTTATTACAGGTATCTGGTAAGAAGAGCTTATGCCAGAAACTGTCTTTGGAGCTGGATGGTTCCTACTTGGGTATTGGGGGATCTCAAACTTTGCATAAGAACAGTAAAGCATCAAAGGCTGGAAGCCCACCACGTGTTGCATTGCCTCAGCCTTGCAGAAATAACCATGATTACAGAACTGAAATTCACTACAACCATCAGGAATCTCTGAAAGAATATCCTGTAGAAAATGGCTTGCACAGGAAGTGGAACAACATGATTTCCCCAGCCAAACAAAGAAGCCCTCGCCATGTCAAACCACCTCAGGAGATTGACCAGAAAGCAAATGAATTTCACAGCACGTGCCCTCAACAAGTCAGTCATGATTGTGCCTGCAGGCAAGGAGGATGCTCAAGGAGCATGCAGGAGAGCCACCAAGTCAGCCAGGTACTTAGAAAACACTCTGCACCAGTTCACAAAACCTGTGATGATTCTAGGCTCTCTCAGGTTTCTGGGCTGAATGACAGTGTGGACTCAAGGCAAAAAGGAACAGAGAACGCTAAAAGGTTGTATGAAGAAAGAAGGCAGAAGCTGCTTCTGCAGAAAATGGAGCTGGAAATTGAAAAGGAACGACTCCAACATTTACTGGCTGAGCAAGAAGCAAAACTGCTCCTAAAACAACAGCAACTACACCAGTCCTGTATGGATTATAACAGGTGATTTTGAGATTCCCAATTTATAACAGATTTCTAAAATTCCTGATGAAACACAGGCCATAGTTAATTAAAGTGGGAGAATGGAACTGATAAAATAATTAAGACCTGTGGCACAAATTTTCTCTAACCATGATTTAGAGGAGAGTAGACTTACTAGTATGTTAACATATAGTGCTGGGAAAAAGCATGACAGCAGTGGAAAGCAGCAGAGGAAAACACTAGGGGCTAGAAAGAAAGGCACAAGCAAAACAGTGCTAAAAGACTAGGTAGGAAAAGAGAAGCAGCAGAAGAAAGTGAGAGGTTGATCTTACTGAGGTATTGCAGGAATACAGACATTTGCCAAGAGAGCAGTGTGAGCATAGAAGACATATATGGTATTCACCCTTCTTTCCTTGAAGAGGTCAGTTTTGAAGTATTGCATCTTCCTAGGTATTTTACAGGAAAGGTGATAATTTTATACGTATGGAAACGCAATGAAGCTCTGTATAGCAAGGACAGGTTTTTTTCCAGTGGTGTTTGTGGAAGGGAGAATGTCAAGGCTGAGGAACAATACATGACTGAAACTATAAGAATAGAAATATGGGATGTGGCTTTAAAGGCCCGTGAGTTAGTTGCAGAGGTGAGGTAACATCTTAGTGACAATGTAAATGGGGTCTCTGGGGAAGAGGGAGAAACTGTTTTATTGGTTATAACATTACTAGAGTGGAGAGGATGAGTTAAAGGGAGCAGGTTAAAGCAAGTTGAATTAGCCAGTGTAACTCAATTGAGTACCAGCATTTCAGCATTAGGAAAGGAAAGAAATGGGGAAAACTCTAGCAGTCTTTTGGAAGAAGCTATAGAAGAGTTTCACAGGGATGCTTATTTTGATACCATTTTAACACAGCAACTGCTGACAGCATCCCATGTTTAGAGTGTGCATTACATGACCCACTTCCTACATTAATATATTATAATCACCATGGTGGAATTTATCACTTTTTCTTCTTAATCACAATCACCTGGTTACTTTTCAAACTGACAGAGAATACAGAAAATTATGTGCTTGTTTTGTTTTTTTGTTGTTTTTGTTTTCTTGGTTTGTGGCTTGCATTGAAAATAAGGTGTTTATATGGCTTTAAAAATACCTGTCTTAAAGGCAATCACAATCTTGTGTGCTGAAAATGACTGAGGTTACAAACAGAGGATTATGACTTCAGGTGAGAATTAAGTAGGAACAGATGGATTTTTAATCATCAAATACCTTAATTCTGTGCATGCATCTCTTTAATAAAAAACAAGTGGAATATGAAGGACATACAGATTGAGGGTTTTGGTAGTTTTGTTTCTGATGGATAGTTTTCAGCATGTGAGCCCAGAAAAAAATGGATTTATGATAAATATCTATAATAATGTGCTTGTTAATGCCATGATGCCTATTTTAGCTTCCTTATTTTTTGTTTGTTTTATTTTGTTTGGTTTGGTTTGGTTTGTTGGTTTTCTTTTTTTGTTTTCCCTGAAAAAGCCTCAGGATTTACAGAACTCTACTTACCTGAAAGAATTCTGTGAAACAAAATTATAGATGATCAATCTGAGGATGCAGTATTTTTGTGATCTCCTTTCAGACGTGCAGGTAAAAGCACATTTGCCATATTCAGTCTAAGAAAAGCATCTAGAATATAGCACACTTGCTCCTGAAAATATTCAGTGCCTTTAGAATTAAATGGTTGGTATTTACAGGTAAATCTCTTGGGCATCACACTTCTGTTTCAATTCTAGATGTATAACTCGATAACAGGGTAATTTTATATACTACAAACAACAAAAATTTGTTTAGCTAAGCGCAAATACCCTTTGCTTCATTGTAAGGAGGCTCTAACCTAGTTCATGCCTTAATATCATGACAGTAAAAAAATACTGTAACAAAAATCCATTTCCAGATAATGTTTATTTTTTGTCTGTCCTTCTGCATGGGTGGAGTGCTGGTTAAGGTCCATTCTGAGCTGCTGGAAGTATTGTCATTGAATGACAAGCAAAGGTCTGACCATTTGTAATTATTAGCTATTAAGTTTTTAGCGGAAGTACAAACTGATCCTTTTTTTGGCCACACTGCATCATAACGGCATTTTAATTTCCCACATTTCCCTATTTAGCGTCAAGTAAGCATAGTGCTTTGAGTTTGCAGTTTCTACATGAAATAGTTGCTCAGCTGTCAAAAATGATGCGTTTGTTGGGAAAGGGGCAGCTCAGTGACTCCTTATGATGCCAGCCACACCAGAATAGACAATTATGGGTAAGCATGCGGGTAAACAGGTATGGTATTCAAATAAAAAGCACCTCTACTGTTGATTTTTCTGTCTTCATTGGAGAGAAAGAAAAAGGTGGGGCTATAAGAAAAAGGCTCAGCTATAAGCTAAGCCCAACAGGGATGTTTGTTACTGGATACTGTGGCCATTTTCTTAAGGGAGCTGGTCCTTGGAAATCAATAAATGAAATTTTGCTAATCTTTTTCCCAGTGGTAACCCTTAGAAGCAAAGGCACCAGATATGTCAGCCTTCCAATACAAAAATGTGCAAACAGTCATGAAAGCTGCATTTAATGTGATGTGTTTGTAGGCACACAGCTCACCTTGTTGTGACGAGTTTCTGGTGTGATGATTTGACCAGCTGCAAAACCAGCTAATTGTGCTTTTCAGGTGTAGAGGCCACATACCTGTTTCAGAAGATGTGCCCATTGATGAAGCACTGGGAGAACTTGCTGTGATGATGAACAGCAAGAGCATGGGGCTAAGGTAATTTCTCTTTTCACTTCTAAGTACTTCACAGTGTCAGTATATCTTCTCGACAGTGGTGCTGTTGGCTGCCAAGTGTATTTGTTCATGTGTTTTTTTCAGACTGGGAGCTTTCTTCTGCAGGAAAGGTAAAATTCATTGCCTGTTGCATTTTAAGACTCAACTCAGTAGTTATGCTGACCCGTTATTACTCAAGGTTTAGGGATTGCCTCTCTGTAGAGGTTTTATGTCATCTTTTAAGGACACTAACCTAGCTCAGTTCAAAATTCACAAAATCTTAGCTTTTGTGCTTTGTTTTAGGTACTACCTGTTTTTTTTTGTTGTGGTTTTTGTTTTGGTTTTTTTTTCAGTTGCAGTCAGAACATCTCTTTAGTTTGGATTTGAACCTGATGTAAAAAATACATTACCCTTTAACTCACTGATGGAAATGATCCTTTATACTTGGTGACAGTTCCTTGTTTCTCAAACACTGCTGAGTTGCACCTCTGCTTCAGTGTGATCAGAACAAACTAACACGGCAATAACTGGAATTAGAGTTAAGCCAGTTTCCAGCTCTTTATCTCAATTTTGCATGCTATTTAAGAGTTTAATCAATACATGATCATTTTTTTTTCTGTCCCAATCCTTTTCCTGTTAACACTGGAAGAATATTCAGGCTCATTAGAAAAGCAACAAATAAAAACTGAGTTTGATAGGGTTTTTCTCCCTTTCTCAAGAAATAACATCTCTTTGTTCTGTGCTTTAACTATAGATGTTCATTTGAACAAAGTATTTTCAGGTGGACAAGATGAACAGCTATCCTTTGAATGGCCCCTTCTTTAGGGACTTCAAAATAATAACCTTTTGTGTCCATTAGGGGAATACTGGAAGAACTGTTAATTTATTTATAAACTAAGCATCCAATACATTTTTTTTCTTTTCTTTTTTTAATCATTGCAATACTGATTTTATTTTTTGAGATCCCTCTTCACTGAAAATACATAAGACTCTTTCTCCATAACAACAGGAGCTGTTGGTTTCCTTGGAATACTTCACTGCTTAACCAGGTGTTTGGCTGCTGTGAGCTACTGGCATATCCTCATTACATTCTGATGTTTTGTTTTTTTTTTTTTCCACACTGACTGAAGTGATCAAAATGTGATCACTGGTATGTTTAAAATGCAATAGCATTAAGTGCCTTGGAGGAAAAATGTAACCTAGAACATCTGTAGGGCTTCTTGGCAACAGTTTACCAAAAACCTGCAGAAATCTACACAGCCTGAGCAGGGGAGATGAGGAAAACTTGTGCCATTAACAAAATGAGAGTTCCAGATTTCAGAAGGTTCCCCTCCCTCTCTTCATTCCCCTCATTTAATTTACTGTAATTTTTCAAAGTGAGTGTGTATTCATGCAGTCTGAAGTTGCCATGCCAGCTGGTTCTGAAGTTTGGCAGCAAAACACTTGGAAGTTTTTCTTCCTGTATGCCATCTTCAGTTTTGCAAAGGTTACCAGATGAATGCTCCCTAAATAATTTACTCTAATGTAAGGCTGAAAGAGGCTACAGAAGACAAGTCCATTTGTCTTTTATGCATTTGAATATGTAAGTGTTTTCTTCAGTATCTAGTGAGAGTTTGCAAGTATGTGGCTTGAGCTTGGAAGGAGGAAGAACTGGTAGGAGCGCATCTTTTAACAGTGTTTTTTGGAGGGTTTATTATTATTATTATTTTAGCTGTTACTTGTTTTTTAATTAACCTGTCAAAAGGTCTTGTTACAGCAAATACTGTCAGAACCCTAACAGAAAAACAGCTTTCTCTGACTTCCACTTCATACGTACGAGCCCCTCTAGCAAACCTCACAGCACGTAACTTGATTTCAGTCTTCAAATAAGCTGATCTTAGCTTAAAATTACCCTGGTATTTTAAAGGAAATGGTGAAAGTCCTTTAAAATACTAAACTTGCTGAAGTGAGATACTGGAGTTTAGAAGTAAAATAAATAATATAATCAAGAACTGAAAAACATAGGGTTTTTTATAATTAACAGCTCATTTTGAGTTAATTATCTACAATTACGAAAATCTAATTGCAATTTATTCTCTACTATCTGTGGGAAGAATTGCAGGCAAGGGAATGTGCATCACTGCCAGGCATAAATGCTATAGGATGGGTAGAAATAATAGAGGAGCCCTTAATGAAAAACAAAAAGCAAATAGGAATGTGCAGCTGTGCCAGGGTATTGAAAGGTAATTGTAGTCAGAAATGAGATACATACTTTAAAAGGCATCTTGTCATCTCCTGTAGGGATTAATTTTTTCCCTCCTTGAAAAAGGGGAAAAAAGATTCCACAAACAAATACAATACAGAGGTTGATTCCTAGTACAGAATTTGGTTATTGTCTGTGAAAAAGGGAACTTTTATCTCAGGGATTACTGCAAAGCATAGCCAAGTTTTCTAACAGGTGCCTGTTTCATTTTCTCTTCTGAATTGTGATCATTATGATCTTTTCATTATCAAAGTCAGCTAGGGTTGTCCATCTCAGCCTCTTTGGATGGTCTTCATAGGAATTTGCAGTATTTGCAAGTGTTAAATTTGTCACTTCCCTGCTGGGTATGTTGAGGAACTGTTGGGAAGAAATGTGTCCATCCCTTTTCCTGCTGCAGCTGGGCTGGCGTATGGGGCCTGAAGAGTCTTCAGATGCAGGATCTCCAGTTCTCTAAGGTGCAGCAGTCAGAGCAGGTTTTATTGAGGATGGTTTTCAGTAGCTTTTTGTGCTCCTAACTGAGCCCAAAGCCAATTTTCAGCTATAGAGATAGTAACTTGTACAGTTAATGGCAAGTTGTCTGCCTGTATAATTTCTTTTCAAATCTGCCCCAGTGTGCAAGATGCTTTAAAATATTCAAAATAAAAACATAACCTGATGCATTTGTTTAGCATAAAACAGCCTTTTACAAAGCGCTTTCCATCTCCCAGACGCAGATGCTTGGTACATGCTCAAGTACCCACTCCATGCGTATTCAGTAGGATCAATACACCCGGCACCTGCTTTTGTGTGTACTCCTGATGTCTGCATCTGGGAGAGGAATTTCAAAACAATCCACTCTGTTCACCTTTATTTCATCTTGATGATGAATCTGAATGTCATGGAAATCAGCCCTTTTTAATAGCATCCAGTAGAGAAGATGCAGTTTGCTACTTTGTAAGCCCCCCTTCCTAGAGTTGTGCTTTGTGCCTAAATCTTAACATACAAGATGCCCTGCTTTTGCCCTGCTGTACGGTTCTGCCAGTACAGCTATCTACTGGCCTTCTCTCTAACCTGCATCTTTTCCTGAGATTTCACACAACAGTGCCACTGCACCTTGACATTGACCTGTGCAAAACATTATAAATAGGAATACAGCAGCTATCAGATCTGCAGGCACACTTTCAATGTGTGCTACCTGTTTAAAGGATTTCTTTCCTGGAGTATTAAAGATTTGCAAGTGGAATTTGCCACCTTTAATTCTGTTGAAGGCTTTTTTATGTTCATGTGCTTCATTCTGTATCACCCACATGTATTTTCTTTCCAGTTTGTATTTTTAGTTAGTTGAAAATATCAAATGCAGAATTCAGCAGTACTTTCCTCCAGTATTTGAATGCACATTGCTATGATGATAGCTCCAAGAGGGAATGCTGTCAGGGGTCTCTTAAAAGATTTTTATGTTTATGATGTAACTATTTTTATTATCTTGTGATAGAAGGTGACAATTATCTCTTGCTCCTTGTTTAATGCTTTGTTATGAACTCGATTTTTTCTGAGGCTTGTTAGACATGCAGGCATCTTTCTATGGTGATGTGCAAGCGTACTTCAGTGTTTTTGTCCAAATATCCAGTGCAATTAAATAGGCAGAGGAACGCAGACTTGCAGCTCCCCCTGCTGTCCCAGGCATATCCAGGTTTGTTCACACAATAACCCCCTCCAAATAATTTAAGAAGTAAAATGAAAATCACATGCAATCACATGGCTTTGTCACCTCTGACCTGACTTGCACCATCCCCATTACTCCTGTTTTGAAGGGAGTTGAGAATTAACCAGTGGCAAGGGTAGCACCCATTCGGTTTCCTATTTGGACTCTTATTGTCAGTTCTTCATGGCAGTGTGTGTCACCTCCTGTTACTCTTGTCCTGAGTCGCTGGAGGGGAAACCGTCACCAGTGGCATAAGTGGCCTCCCAGGCTTCTGTTCATCTGTGAGATGTCCTTGGTCTGTTTAGTACTTGGCCAACTTTTAGGAATGTGTTGAATACAGTTTGCTGAGATTTTTGTTTTTCATCTCTTTGCTGTTTTGGCAGACTGGCACATTAAATCGGTCTGAAATCAACTGTGCTTACAAATGGCCCATAAATCTGTGTAGCTGGAAGCCACTTACCCACTTGTTAGTGCTCCTTTTAACACCCAAGTTACTTTCTTGTTCCAGATAATTTTACATTGAAGTTTGTATCATTTTTAGATAGGATATTTGTGGAGCGAACACTTGTTTGGCCAGTAAAAAAAGTGCTTGCAGAACTGCCAGTAGCGCAAATGCTGAATTAGGTGCAGATAATGAGTTTTAGTTTCTCTCGTGGTGTTGTCTGGCTATATATAGGCACTGCATCCCTCCAACAGATGGCTGCCAGGGTCTGTCATGACGTTAACAGGAGAGTGTAGTTGGAGTGAGGTGTACATTTTTGCTTCTTTAGTGCCACGTGCAGACTCTGAAGGTAGTAGGTTCTCATGATCACATATGCTGCATACAGCAGTATTGCATCATTCCCATTACAGTCCAAAGTAACCTTCAGCAGGAAGCCTACTGATAGACGAGGTATACGGTGTAAACAGGAGATACCATAAGTAACCTCCATAGGCAAGATGAAGCCAGCTTGTAGGTGAGGTCTTCAGAAAGCACAGGAACTTTGGTGTTAGAACACTGCTAAGTGTAGGATAGCAATCAGTGAATAAAACTCAAGTGCTTTGGTATTTTCACAAAAAGTTGCATAGGTAAGGTTCTGCAAAATCACATATCAGAACTGAAAATGTTCAGAGATTCTTTTTCTTTGGGTTGAAATGTTTAAAATTCATGCATCTCCTGAAGGAGTTTGTTCCTTGCCAACACTTGCAGACAGTGAGAGACATTTTTGCAAGTCATTTGCAGATGCCTCCTTTACAGGAAAATGTAGACACTGTTAGTTTACTGCCTGAATTGAATTTTGAAAACCTGAACTCTATTTTTGTAAATTGGAGTGGATTACTTTTTCAGACAGATCGTTTTGTTACTTTTTATTTTGATATGTAATCCTGGATGAAGAGAAATTGATGTTTAATCTAGACATTCATATGTCCTAGAAATCTGTGAGTTGGAAAAGTTAAGAAAAATCTGATAAAACAAAATGTTCTGGAAGGTAGTTTTAAATTAAGAGATTTTAAACCCACCCGCTCAACTTTCATGCCATTTAAAAGCTTATATCAGAACTGATGAGGCATGACTAAGAACAAAAGCTATTGGCATTACAAAGTTAAACAAGAAATCCTCTGTACCCTGCTGTTCTGGCCATGATCACAGCTGCACTAAGCTAAAACCCACTTCCCCACCCTGCGGTGACCTTGGCTGCACTTCAGCACACAGAGAATTGAAGTAAAAGGCAAGCTCCAGTAAATACTAGATTCTGCCACTTGAAGATGCACAGGCTACATATAAAGATAAGGGCATGCGTGCTCTCGCACACTCTCCAGCTCTCACTTTCTCAGAAGTGGACTTTGGTATTTGCCACTGAATTATTCTGACATGAAATTTCCCAGACCATACTGTTGTGCTGATCTGAACTCTGTGGCTTTATGTGGGTGCTGAGGCTTTGCAGAGCTACCCATTATCTTTACAACAGTGCTAATTTTTGAGAGCCATGCAGAGAAAATTTTAGATTCAGCCCAGCTGATTTGTTCTTCACACTGCTCCTGCGGTGAAGAGGATTGATTTTTCTGTTTCTTTTGATATTTGGCTTCCTTTCCTCTGGTACTCAGTGTTTCAGGCCTTAATCCCTTAACCTTCAATCTGAGCATCAAGGCTTCAGGAGGGATCAGGCCTTTTGATGGAGAGAGAACGTCTTTTGTTGTACCAAATGGTAGGGAGTGGTATATGGCAAGAAAGCTCTCCAGACGGTATATATTTTGCTGTTGTGTTGAAAGACTGTAAACAGAGGGTGGGTTTAGTGGGGATTATAAATAATCTAGAGGAAGGTGGGGCATTAGATGCAATGGAAAAGAATTAATGACTTTTTCTTTAACATTTCACCAATAACCAGTCTATCATGACAGATGTGTACTGGGTTGCCAAATGCTATAGTCTGATTTGGGTAACGGTTCAAAGCTCAGCGTGTCATGGAAATGGCAGTGTGGTCCCTGATGGAGCAGGGGAAAAAAAGCTTTTCAGCTTCTCAAAGGGCAGTATTTGTGGAAGCAGATGCTTGCTTGCCCTACCCAGCATAAAGAACAGTTCTGCGGGCAGTCGGGAGAGTTCATACTGCTCGATTTTTATAGGATCATTAATTATATGTTATAAGGCAGCTAAGCATGGCATTCCTAACTCGATGAATTCCATTATGAATGGCCTTTTCATATTCTTCATCTCATTATATTAAATGCATGTGACCTGAAGTTTAGCTAAAGTTATTGTTCGGGTTAACTTTCATTTAGTGGTTGCCCTAATTTTAGAAACAGTATGATCTTTAGATTTTATAGAGAGACAGGGTTTTTTCATGCATGTTTTTGCAGCACTATTTTAGATAATTTCTTTTGGAACTAGGTAGAAACCTCTGTGAGGTGGCAGGGAAAGGATTTAGTCACTCCTTGATTTGCCTGGAGATTTCTGTAGCCATGTCCCTGGGTGACAACATCCAGTTACACGGATTTGGCTATCATCTCCCTGCCAATAACTCTTAAAGCCTCTGCTCTGTTCCGTCTAGTCTTGCATATCTGAGTGCCTCCCTGACACATAATCCCGGTTGTTTTGCCTTCAGATCGTTCCTAATCTGGCCAAAACAGAACTCCTTACTTCTGCTGCTGAATCTCTCTTCACTTCTGATTTTGATAACGCCACATACTCCCTGTCACTCAGACTCATAACCTGGGGATCACTCTCCTCTGTACGCATCTCATCTACTGACAGCAATTGCAGCTTCCTTCTCCTTTGCAGCAGACATGCCTTCAGTGTGTCAACAGTTAAAACAGCACCCTTTGATCTAACCCTTCATCTTGCACCTTAACTAATGTATTCTTTGACTGCTTAATGTTCATTCTCCTCCTTCAAAATAATTTTTCTGAATGAATATCTTGGCTATTTAGGATCTTGCCACTGTTGCTTCTCTGAAACCCTCCTTGGAGGCTTGTCTGCAGTATCAATCTGTAGGGCTCTGCAGAAAGTCACAAAGTTGTTCTTATTTTGTTTCTTATTTTGTTTTCTCTAGCACCTTTACTCCTCCAGTTACCTGGGACTCAGTGCTGTGCTGGGCTGTGCATGAACTTTCAGCCCCGTGCTCCTACCACATTCCCTAGTTCTTTTTGGCTTTTGCAACTGCTGAGTCATATCATGGTGACTTCTGCCTCTGTTCTGTCCTGATCATGTCTTTCTTGTTTCACCTCTTACCTTTCTGAGGCTTTTTTTAAACTATTTTTCCCAGAATTTTTTCTAGTTTGAGTGCTTTTTTTCCTCACCACCCTCAATCCTAATTTGATGAGTTTCAAACTAATGCATCTCTTCTGACTGAGCACATGGGTGTTCTCTGCGTGGTAAAGCCTACCTAAAACACAAATCATGCTCAAAAAGTATCACCAGTGATCTAGGCAGAGAAGTATTATAACTCAACTGCAGTGAGAAATCATCAGCTCTTCCATGTTGAGAAGTTTACGTATGCCTCCTGGCACACAAGAGTTTGAAGTAAGACAATAAGCAAGTATCTTACTATGTCAATAGTGCCAGGCTTCATCTCTTTGTGTAACAACACAACTTCTGTTTGATTGATGAGTAATTAATCCTTTTTTCTTTTCAACTTTGTGCTCCCTTAACCTCCATCTACATCTTGCATACTTTTTTAGAAAACCTTGCCTCTGAGAGGTGGGCTGAATTTGCATGCTGTCTGTACTCAGTAGGACTGAGGTGGTTTGGCAATGCAAATAGTGCAAGCCTCTAAACCCATGTCACAGTGTCAAAGTGGCACTGGTGACAACAACGTTGGACAGACATTTTCAAACAGGTCATAACAGACTGGTGCTAAAGTAGATTCCCAGGGCCTAATCAGGAGCAGTAGATCTAAGATGGGAAGAATTGTTTATACCTGGACTAACAAAAGTACATGGTATCTTTGTCACATTTAGTGTCTGGGGCAAGTAACTGGCAGGACAGGATCTGGACAGAGCCCACACCTTCCCTGCATGCAGCCTAATGCCAGCATTTCTTCCCTTTGTAGCTTCCCTTGATGCTGGATATCAGAGCATCTCAATATGTATCTCACTGATATATGCTTAGCGAGGCAGTTTTCTGTCTGGTTTCACTTCTGTTATATTTCTTTATTTCCTGAATATAAGAGTACAAAAATGTGTTAAAAACTGTTCCATAAACATCCTGGTTGAGTCAATAGTCAGTGGTGCTGTCACATTCATGTAAAATCCAAGCAATGAAAGGAAACCTTTACTGTGTTGTGTTTTGTGGGGCCCAGGCCCTGGTTTTCAGAGTTGTATACCATCAGTTAGGCATCTAAATCTATATTGTACTTCCCATAAATACCTGATTTTTCAGTCACTAGCCATCAAACGTGCTCTGTGAAATATGTAATTTCACTGGATTTAAGGCAGTTGAAGTGGCCAGAAGTGATATTTTAAGTCTTTATCAAGAGCTACTTTGTCAAATCTACATCTGGGTATGGTAATCCACTACATTGAGTAAAGCCCAAGGTCTGACTTTATTTACTTCTTTTGGGGCTATAAGCTTTTTATTTTTCTTTTTAAGCAGATCAATAAACAATCTCAGTGTTTTAATTTTACTAAGCAAAATAATAAACATGAGCACTAGTATAGTAGTAAATCATTAATATACTTCTTCATCATAGGTAGACCATGTCCTACAAATATGATTTAATCATGGGAAAAAAGCTGAGGAAGTCTGAAGATGCATCATGAGGGGTGTTCCTAACAGAAGACGAGTAGTGTATGACACCATTTTAAAAGACCCTAGTAGGTGAACATATAGGATGCCATGTGTATTTATAGTTGCAGACCTGGCTATGTTCTAGCATGTCACTGGTTTTGATCACTATAAAACAAGAATCACTGTAAAATTCCACTTCAGGTTTGTAGTGTGAGGAGCCAGTATAGTGTGAAGAGGCATGTTGGTATCATGTGCCTTCTACCTGGACTTAACCTGTGCTAACATACAGAGCCTTTGATGTCTTTTTTGGAGCAACAAAAGCATTAGTCTCCAGATTCACTAGTCCCAGGATTTGTAAGACTTTGACAGAAACATACCTATGTAACCCTAAAAGCCAATAGTAATCTATGCTTAAAATAAGAGGATGGCATTTTCATGGGAAAAGATGGGTCCTGTAAGGGTTTCAGTAAGCAATTACACAAATCAGATTCAGGAGCAGCAGCCTCAGAAAAACAGAACAGAGAAAACCTGTAATTGTGTTTATTATGGAATTTGATGTGTTTATGAAAATTGTTCCCTGGTATCAGGGGAGCAGTCAGTGACCTGGAAGGTCATCTCAGGATCCTTGTGTGTATTTACCCAGGTTAGTGGTTGTTAATTTTCACTGCTCTCAGTGTGAGACGTTTGTAACTTTATGTTCCTGTGTTTCCCCACTTAGAAAGTATTGAAAGTTAGCACCTATCAAGTGCAACTTTGTCAGTGAACAGACTGTAGACGGTATGTCTTTTATAACTCTTCTGTCTGTACATAGGCACTACAGGATCCTCCAAAACTCTTAATTGTCTGTGCATATGTAACTCCTCATAATACCTGCACACAGGAGTGTTTCTCTAATTAGGTATCTCTTCAAAATGCCTTGTTAGTAGGGCATGCTGGAAACCCTGAGAGCACCCACTTTCCAGCTCTTACTGTGTCCCTCCTTTGCTACATTGCCATTTATCCTTAGCAAATGACTACCCCATGATGTGATCCATGATCAGAAAAATCAATTGCTGCTCATTTACTGAAAGCTTCTGTTATCAACACCTATCATCCTGTCTGGAAATACCTATGGAGGACAGAGTGCTTCTGTACCTGGAGTCTCAGTGAAGGAAAACATAAGGACTCCTGCACCAAGCAGGTTACCTGCAGACTCGGACTGATCCCTGCAGCAGCAGTTCATCTACAGCGTTTTTTGCAGTGCATCCCAATGCTGTGAAGTGTTTTGTCCTGGCTGAGTCAAGTTGAGAAGGGGTGATGCATTGTTCTTCTCTGCCTTTATCACAACCAAATTGGAATCTAATCTGGGGGATGTTTGTTCAGGAGATAGCTTGCATATGGCATTTCGATGGGCACCTTGTGAATGTGGTTGGCTCTCAGCCAAACAGTAGTGATGCTGGATAAGGCACTGAGGCAGGCATTCACTTTGCTGAAGAGCATGTGATTCTCCTTTTGAAGGAGAGGGTGATGCAGCTTGATCTACTGGGGAAGTTTGGATTTAGTTCAAAAACTTTGTTTGTCCTAAACAGGATTTTGCATCATTCCTTATGGTGCTTTCACTGGTGACAGCTAGGCAGGCTTTTCAGATATACAGACGCTGTTTTGAAGGATTGTTTTTATACCTATGACTTGACATTTACATGACTTTCTTTTGTGAAGGCTGACAGCACTGCTTGCTGGAACGACAGCTGCTCTGCTCTGCTCTATAGGAAAGGCCAAACACACAATCACAGCATTTTGTCCTGCTGTAGCTTTGCCAGTCTATTTTCTGTGGCCATTTCCCTATGACTGTCTGAAAACCGTTATGTTAGAATTTTCTTTGAATTCAGAAAAGGTGAAAGAAAAATAATCAAAGCTCATTTTGCTGTTTATTAGGAAAACTATATGAGAAAGATTCTGGTGGGGAGCTGAAATATAGCTAACCTAAAGCAGAATGAGGACAGGGCTTCAAAGGCAAGAATATAATTTTAGGTGGAATTTAGCTTAGTACTTGTTACAAATGGACCTCTAACTGTGTATATTAAGTGAAGTCCTGACTTCATTGAAGATAAAGGCAGTATTCTGATTGATTCAATGAGGCCAAGGTTTCACCTCTGACTGGTATGATCTAATAGGTCACTGCTAATTAAGAGCATACATGGCCTCAATTCTTGCTGGTGGAATGAAATATCTAAGCACCAGTCACTGAGGGAATGAGGAAGGAACTGGTCTCTGAAAGAATGATCTAGAGAAGCCATGCTATGGATTACTGTACCCTTGCACAGCTTGATATATGGAAAACTTTTTACCAGGGAAGTAACTCCTTCAAGATGAGAGAAAAGTAAACCTAATGCAGCAGGTCCAGGAGAGACAGTTCAACAGGGGAAAAAAAAAAAGTCAACAGAGAAACCTGATACAGGCACAGGTATTGCTGGATTTGAGGTCGCTGAGCCTGAAAAGGACTGCGAGAGATGAAAGCTCTGCATCACTCCCCAGCAATATACTGTGTGCATAATAACATGTAGATTGTAGGTAATCACTGCCTATTTTCTGTGATGAAAAATCCTTTTGTTACAAGCAGATTTGATAATACTTACATTTCAGTTCCAGGATGCTCACTAGCTGCTGAGGTGCTCCCACACCTGTCCCTGCCCTCCTGCCTTTTGCCTAGAAAATGCATGAGAAAGGAGATGGACTCAGTCCTGAAGATTATGGACCTGGAGTGAGTCCAGAGGCAGGCCACAAACATGACCTCAGAGCTGAAACATCTCTCCTATCAGGAAAGGCTGAGAGAGTTGGGGTTGATCGGGTCAGGCTGCTCGTGGCTTGGAACAACCTGGTCTAATGGAAGGTGTCCCTGCTCAGTTCTGGGTAGCTGGATTAGATGACCTTTAAAGGTGCCCTCCAACCCAAACTATTCTGTGAGTCTATGTTCTTGAAACTATAAGTGATCATTCTGTCTAGCAAGGAAAGCATCTGTTTCTTATTATCATGCACTGGATCCCAGCAGTGTCATTAACATGCTGATGCATCTAACATAAGTCTCAAAATGCCAGGTTTCATAATTGGCCCATGAAATCTCACTTTAGGCTTGAATCTGGCCTTCAAGGTCTGTATTAGAATAGGATATTTTTTTTCTGCTTTTTAAAGGAGGAGAAAAATGTTGAGCTCAGAATTTTTTCATTCAAGCATGTATGTTTCAGTGCAATAGGCTTTAGATTTTTAACAGTATGTTTTAAGGTGATTAATCTGCTGATGTGAGCAGGCTGGTTTTGCTGCAGGGAACGGAAGGGCAATGGCATTCAGGGATGAGAGGTTGCCCAGAAGTTCGTGGTGTGCTTCTCCTCCTCACCTGCAATTCTTGCCTCCCTTCCAGCTCTACTCAACCATCCTGTATATTTGCATAGCCTACATAAAGCAGTAGTGAGTGGAGCAGTCTCCCTTCTCTGTCCCAGAGCTGCTCTGCTGGCTTGTACATCTGGATGTATTTTTCCCCAGCAACATTGGTAAGAAAGGGCAAGCTGTGTCCCCTATGAGGAGGACTCCAGGCTGCATGTTGAATGTGCTAACAAGGACTCTGAGCTCTGCCTCTTGTCAGGGTGTTCCCCATAATTAGATCTCAGCAGACACACGTGGTGTATGCACCAATTTCAGGTGTCTCTCGGTGAGTTGAGTGTTTGGGGTAGATTCTGGTTGTCTTCCACTTCTGCTGACCTGCCTTTACTGCATCAGTTTCTTTGTGGATTGGGATAATCACACTGCCCTGCCTGATACATTGTTGGAAAAAACCCACTTGAGATATCTGAGACCCTTGGAAGTAGGAGCTTACATGGAGTAACAGTACACTTGAGTGGACTGAAAAAGTTGTGGTTAGGCAGGAGACCACTGTTGTTGCTTCTTATATCCACACATCCAGAGTCTATAGTCCTTTTCTGCTCACAGATATTTTTCTATTTGCCATGCAGGCAGCCAACTTGACAAACAGTCCCAGTTTGGAACTGGTGGTTTCCAATAGTGTGCTTTGGTAACTTGATTTAAACTGATCCAAATTTGGATGCCTGCTGAAAAGAAGATCCCATGATACACACTGACACCTTCTTCTTTGTCCCAGAGCTTGTGATACTGCTGCTTTATACTAAGCTGACTCCGGAAGCTGATCTGGCTGAACATTCTCCCAGCCAAAGTGTGGGGTGGGAGGAGAAGCAATTTTCAGCCTGTTTGTCAAACTGCATCTGAAATGGCAATTCATGTTCCAGCTACAGAAACGTATTGCTTGGGTTGTCTACTTATCACCAGTTTTGCATCATTAAGTGTTATGCATTCTTGGCCTGATATAATTGCAGCAGATTGCACACATGAACTGTTAATTATTTTATTTTTAAAACAGAAATTGCAGAACAGGAAAATAACATTCCAACATGTTTGCTTTTGGAGCTAACCCACCATGGCAATCTGTTAGTTTGATAATGGTTAACTCTTAAACCCTTGCCTCAACAGGGTGCAGTAGGGTACCATTAAGGCAGCCATCTGTTGAACATATATATACTAAAGGCATGAATTGCCTCGTGGTTTGGGTTTCTGACTAGTTATAATGTATTCATGTTTTGTGGATGCCACTGATCTAACACTGGAAAATGCAAGGAAAGATCAGAGTTCAGTGAAAGGTGAGTATCCAAATTTGGGATCGATGCCTGAGATCCCACAGAGCAGGGAAGAGATGAAACCTCGTGGGTGTACACATGCTGATAGTAAATGCTGCTCTCTGGCAAGCGTCTCAGCTGCTTGAGTTGCTTAGTGATTCAATAGATCTGTAAAACTCCATTTGCAGACCAAGGCTACCATTATGTTGGATTGATTCATCAGGATGAGCAGCTAAAATAAGTTAAATTCTATCAGAGTTTTCCTGCATGAATTTAAAAATTAATTTAGTTGGTTCTAAATGGACATTTGTTTTAGTATCTTGAAGAACTGACTTTCCTCTATTAAAGCAGAATAATGTATCTATATGGTGCCCTAACTTGAACAGTACATAAAGATTAGTAAATAAGACCCCATTAAAAATACTTATAATGTAAGTAACATGGGTCCCAGTAGCCTTTCTAATGTCCATTAATGCTTATTCTGAGGATCAGAGCTCATTTTACTGAGCCATTTAGTCAAACCGTGTGATTATTTAGAAAGTTAATTCATGCATACTAAAATCTAGCTTAAGTAATGCAGAGGGTAGGAGGTAAAACTCTATGGAGACGATAGTCCTTTTTGTTATTTAATGATCAGCCATAATTAACTTGCAAATTTGAAATAATTAGAACAAATTAAAGGTATTTAACTTTGCCTCCCTAAAGAAAAATTCAAATTGCACCAAATGCAGCTTTAAATTATTCAAGTCTCAGAGGTCTGTGCTGGGTTTTTTTACAATGCCTTTTCTATGATGAGAATACCAATCTGCTTTTTGTCAGAAAGCATCCTATCAAGTAATTGTTCTTTGTGTCTAATAAATGACAGCTATTCTTCTTTGTAAAAGTATTTCAGTCTCTGAAGACTACATCAGCATTTCCATGGCATTTTAATTCAATAAAACAAAAGGTTAATGTTTTTCTACTTTTTAAGGAATGCAAATAGTAGCAGTATTCAATGGGTCCTGAATGACATTTAAAATTTGCCATTCACGCTCAGCGGGGATATCGCGATATAAGGCACAGACAAAATGGAAAAAAAAGCATTCAAGGTGTGTTTTGCTTTCTTGGTGATGTACTTGGATATTCATAAGGAAGCAGCAGTGATGAGACTGGCTGTGCTACTCTGTAACTTCTGCCTTAGTATGTGGGCTAGGTAGGTTAATAAGGCCTTTATTCAGACAGTCTTCTCTGTTGTGTAGTTCCAGGGAGTAGCAGGAAGATTAATCGGATATCATGGCGCCTTGCAGGAAGTCCTACAAACCACTCTGCATTTGAGTGATACAATGGATTGCTGAATTTGAAAATAAAGAAGGAACTGTTTTGTCACTTAATCTGTCTAGCTATGCATAACTGATCGCTTTGGACCATATGTTAGTTTAAAATTTTCAAGATGGCAGTAGTCACATCACTTATCTTACTGATATTCCACAGGTGAATGAGTAACTATATTCTGAAATAGACACACAACCCTCCCACCCCCTTATGTTTTTTTTTGTTTAATTTTGGTACATCGTTAATTACTGATTTTTTTTTTATCTCTCTCTATTATCCCTTTCTCTCCTTGGTATGCGCATTTCTCAGATTAGGTGTTTGTTCAGGCTGTTAGTAATTGTTTAGTGATCTGTAAGTGCAAATACACTTGGTTTTGTTATTTCTTCATAAATTACCTTCTGTAACTTCTTCTTAGTGTCTGTTCCTCTTTGAATTGTCTCTGCCTTAGAATCAGTTAAACTAGAACTCAGTATTCTAGAGGTAACTGCACCGTGTAAAAGGTATCACAGCAAACAAGTGGAATAATCGCTTCCTCATCTACAAGCCAAAGGTCACTGTCTTCACAGAAGATCTGAAGGTTGTAATTAAATGTACTTTAAAAACTCAGAAAGCATCTAAATAATGACAGCCTTATTGTGTTTTAAATACTGCTAATCATCCAAGTACAGGCAAATGGAATGTCAAGTCCTGTATTATGAGAGAAATCTGGTCAAGTATTGCACCTTTAAGCCTCTTCAAACATTTACTAGGGTCTAACCCCACTTCTGTCTGGGTTGCAGGAATTAGTAGGTTAATCATTTCATATAATTCAAATAAGATACTAATTTAGACACCATAAATTTTAATAACACTTTGCAACATTATTAGCGACCACAGCTTGAAGCCCTGAAGTAAACGGAGGTTATTCAGAGAAGTTTTATCCAACACTTTAGCCAGTTATTACAGGTCATAAACCATTAAATACTGTTCTGCATTAATAATACAGGAGTAATACTAATTGTCCAACAGGCACAGTGGGCCCTATTAAACAATGGCTTATACAGCACATTGATTTGAAACTTAATTTAGCTATCATTTTCTGAGGGGAACATCAAATACCTGCGTTTTCCTTCACATGTATGGCAACTTCAGTAGTGTAAGCCTTCAGGTAAAAGTTTCTTGTGAATCAGCCTCCACAAAGCTGTATCCCAAATAACACAAACTCAGTGGCAGTCTTTGGGCTGCCCATGTAAAATTAGTGCTTAAACAGGAAAATGATTTGTTTAATCTTCTGTTAACTTAGGAAAGCTATATGTCACTTCCGTGTTCGCAAGTAGAGCAGTATTAACTTGGGTCGAATTGTATTTGTTCATGGGAATAATCCAAAGTTTTCTTTTTTGTATGTGTTTTTAATTGCTGCCTTTTTTTTTTT